>JAOTJB010322647.1:0-14229 GCA_027123815.1 Erythroxylum minutifolium | reverse complement strand
GATTTTGTTAAGTGATGTGACACGCCACCCTCGCGGGGCACGGATCCAGGTATCACTGTCGATATCGGGTTCGGGTTTTGCGGGAATGGGGTGTTACAAAAACCAACTTAAATGTTGATTCAACATGCAGATCAATTAATAAAAAGACCATTTAGAGTTATGAAAGACGTATTTGTAAAAGTGGACAAATTTATAATTCCTTTTGATTTTGTTGTGTTAGATTTTGAATCTGATAAGAATTGTCCATTAATTCTGGGTACGCCCTTTAATAATACTGGTAGGGCATTAGTTGATGTGCATGAAGGGAAACTTATGTTGAGAATTGGTGATGAACAGGTTGAGTTTAACATACCAAAATCTTTGAAGAAACCCAGGGATGAAAATGTGTGTATGAAAATTGATGTGGTAGATGAGTGTGTAGAGGAGATTAATGAAGTCAATGAGCTGAATGAAGTACACAAATATGAAAAGGAAGAGGATGTATGTGAGGAAGTGGGGCTTGAAAGATTAGAGAGAGTTAGTACACCTACACCACCTTTTATCGTTAAACCTCCCACTCTAGAGCTTAAACCTTTACCTGTCCATTTGCGATATACCTTTTTAGGCAAGAACCACCACTTACCCATCATTATCTCCAATGAATTAAATTGTGAGCAAGAAGAGAAAGTGGTGGAGACTATTAGGAAAGGGATGAGAGCTATAGGGTGGCAAATTTATGATATTCAGGGGATTAGCCCTAATATGGTGATGCATAGGATTAACTTAGAAGAAAGTTGTAGAACTGTGAGAGAAAGACAACGAATGTTAAATCTGAATATACAAGAAGTTGTAAAGAAGGAAGTGGTAAAACTATTAGATGCATGAATAATTTACCCCATCCCAGATAGTGAGTGGGTGAGCCCAATACAGTATGTGCCAAAGAAGGGTGGCATGATAGTGATAGAAAATGAAGAAGGGGAAAAGATTTCCATTAAGACTGTTACAGGGTGGCGAGTGTACATTGACTATAGAAAGTTAAATTTAGCCACCAAGATCATTTCCTTTTATCTTTTGTGGACCAAATGATTGAGAGAGTAGCTGGTCATTCTTTTTATTGCTTTCTGGATGGATATTCAGGGTACAATCAAATATTTATATATTCGAAAGATTAAGAGAAGACCACTTTTATATGTCTATACGGAACTTTTGCATATCAAAGGATGCCTTTCGATTTATGTAATGCACTCGCTACATTTCAAAGGTGCATGATGGCTATAATCGCAGACATGAATGAAAACTTTATAGAGGTATTTATGGATGATTTTTCTATTTTTGGAGAGTCTTTTGATCATTGCCTGCTGAACTTAGATAAAGCGCTACAAAGATGTGAGGAGTCACATTTAGTTTTAAATTGGAAAAAATGTCATTTTATGGTCCAAAAGGGAATCGTATTAGGCCATAAGATTTCATATAAAGGGATTGAAGTGGATCAAGCTAAGACAGAAGTAATTGAAAAATTACCGCCTCCCTCCAACATCAAGGATGTCCGAGCTTTTCTTGGTCATGCAGGGTTTTACAGACAGTTCATTAAAGAATTTTCCCTTATCTTAAAACATTTGACTTATCTATTGGTAAAAGATGTGCCTTTTATTTTTGATGGCAACTGTTTGAATTCTTTTAACAAGTGGAAGAAGGCACTCATAAGAGCACCAATTTTGACATCGCCGGACTGGTCTCTCCCATTTGAGATTATATGTGATGCAAGCGACCATGCTGTTGGGTGTGTACTAGGTCAGCAGAAGGAGAAGAGGTTGCATGCTATCTATATGTAAGCAAGATGTTGACAGGAGCATAATTGAATTATACAACTACTGAAAAAGAACTGCTTGCGGTGGTATTTGCTTATGCAAAATTTCATTTTTATTTGTTAGGTTCACAATTTATTGTGTTTACAGATCATGCAGCATTGCGCTACCTTTTCACCAAGAAGGATGCCAAGGCTAGGCTGATTTGATGGGTAGTCCTGCTCTAAGAGTTCAATATTAAAATCAAAGAGAAAAAAGGAGCAGAAAATGTCATAGCAGATCACTTATCAAGGCTTGAAGTTGCACATCATGAAGAAGAAGAGGAAATTAAAGAAAGCTTTCCAGATAAGACTTTGATGATGGTAGATAACCCTTTCCTTCCTTGGTTTGCAAATATTGCAAATTATCTCTCTGGTGGTACTCTTCCATTCAATTTATCATTCATTATATTTAGGATGAACCTGTACGCTATAGGATTTGTGCTAACAGTTTAATTTACAGGTGTGTTCCTGAAGATGAAATGCTTGAGATCTTAACTTAATGTCATAGCTCATCGTATGTAGGGTATTATAGAGCTAACAAGATTGTTGCATGGATTGTGAAGTCTGGATTCTAGTGTCCAACTCTGTTTAAGAATGCTCGAGATTTTGTGCTCAAGTGCGGTAGATGTCAAAGAGTTGGCAACATATCAAAATAAGATGAAATGTCGCTTTCGAATATAATGGAGGTGGAGATATTTGATGTATAGGGTCTGGACTTCATGGGACCATTCCTACCCTCTGAAGGCAATACCTATATCTCGGTTTGAGTTGATTATATTTCTAGATGGGTCAAAGCGATCACTACTCTAACCAATGATACCAAGGTGATTAAGAAGTTTAAGTTTTTTACTAAAATTGGGGTGCTTAGAGCAATCATAAGTGATGGGGGAAGTCACTTTAACAACAAGCCGTTTGAGAACCTTCTAAGAAGATACAACATTCATCATAGAGTGGCCACCCTGTACCATCCCCAAACTAGTGGTCAAGTGGAAGAGGTGAATAGAGAGTGAAAAAGATTTTGGAGAAGACAGTGAACATTAGAAAAGATTAGTCACCGAAACTGGACGATCCACTGTGAGCTTACAGAATAGCTTTCAAGACCCCTATAGGTGTAACACTATATTGGTTTGTGTATGGAAAGGCATGTCATTTACCATTGGAATTGGAGTATAGAGCATATTGGGCAATGAAGAAATTGAGCATGGATTGGAAGCTGGCAGGAGAAAGCCGATTTTTACACCTCGACGAGTTGGAAAAGTTGAGGTATGATGCTTATGAAAATGCCAAGCTATATAAAAAAAGGCTTAAGAAGTGGCATGATGGCCATATCAAGAAGAAGGAATTTAAGAGTGGGGATTTAGTACTTTTGTTTAACTCAAAACTTTGACTGTTTCCTGTAAAACTCAAGTCAAGATGGAGTGGGCCTTTTAAAATTCTTCAAGTGTTTCCCTATGGAGCTGTGGAATTGGAAAATGATAATGGGGAAACATTCAAGGTCAATGGGCACCGCTATAAACCATATTATGGAGGGACATATCCACAAGCAAGGGAAGTTATCTCTCTCCCATCTTCCACTTTTTCATGAACATATGTTGAATGGTCGAGCTAATAACCTTAACTTAGCATGTTTAATCTCTTGTGTTGTTTTTTATTTGTCTAGTTTGACTTCTTTGGTTTGGTTATTTCCAAATTAAGATTGATTGATGTTTTTGTTGATTTGGTTTAAATTTTAATTTGTTTTTTTTCAAACTTCTTGTTGATGATATTATCGTGATGTGTTTGTAGGTTTCGGATCATGGAGAATTCATGTAAGCTTGGATGAAGGTTTGAATTATGAGGATCACCAATTCTCACGTCCGTAGGAATTGTGGTGATTCCCACGAATGTGGAAAATCTCTCCAGAAAGTTTCTAGAGAGAAAACCCAAATTCGTGGGAATTGTGGTGATTTCCACAAACGTGGGAATCCTCTCCAAAAAGTTTCTAGAGAGGAATCCCACGCTCATGGGAATTATGGGGATTCCCAGGAGCGTGGGAATCCCATCTAGAGGGAAACTTAAAGTTTTCCTGCCTCTTTTTTTTCTCACCCACTTTAAAAATTTCACATCCTCTCTCTCTAACCCACAATTTTCTCTCCTCCCACTCTCTAAAACTCTTCATTTTTCATCTATATTCTTGGTATTTGCCTCACCCCTTTCCATGAATCTTACATTCCTTCATGTTTTTCATGTATTAGTCATTTCAAAACACAAGGATTTAGTTAAGATTTTTCTCTTTCTCTCTCTGATACAACTTTTGCAGGTTTTCTTCTCACAATGGCTCCACCAAGGATAATTAGGGTTAGGCAACCGGTCGATGAGCTCTGCCAACAAGTTTTTGGTGAAGGAAAAACCAACCTAGCGGTAACTTATCGGGCCCCATTTTCGATTTACTCAGAAGAAGAAGGTGACCGTTTCTGTGACTTTAGGAATAGAGCAATAGTTACTCCTAGGTATTTTAATTTTGAAGTGTTAGAGAATATAGGAGTTAGACACTCACTTGAACAGCTAGCTACAAATATAGGGTGGAATAGATTTGTTCGATGCGATGTCCTTATTTATGCCACCTTAAGTTTAGACTTTTTCACAACAGTTAGGTACAATTCTAAAATGGATCTATTTTGGTTTAGGTTAGGTGGAAACATTTGTAAACTTGATTATTCTGTCATACGTGAATTGTTTAATTTGTCGAATGCAAAAATTTTATATGGTCATGCAGATTTTGATGTCGATGCTTATTGGAACACTCTCACAGGTGAAGAACATTTTGATTCACGTAATGCACCAAAGTCTCTAATCTGGAGTGCTGAGCATTTACTTTACATAAATTTATGTGTCTGATAGTGTTTAATAAAGCCAAAATCAATAAATGCTTAGCTAATGAACTTTTTTCTATGATGTATAGACTTTAAGCTTAAAATCAACACACCGTATGGAATTTTTCGATTAATAGTAAGTGTGATTAATAAAAAGAATACGTCTTTTATGATGGCTCATATTGCTTCAGCTTTGGGTGTGTTTTATAATCTTAATATGGAAACTTTGCATATTACTCCCCATAACATGTTTGACATAGTCTATTTGAGACGCTCTAAGATTGTGGAGGTCCAAGCTATGGCACTTTGCAATCCTCAAACGTGCACTCTTGTGAGGAGCAGGAGGAGGAAGTAGTAGCAGGAGCCAGAGGAGGAAGCAGTAGCAGAGGAACTGAGGGAACCAGCGACGATTAACTGATATCAACCAATTCTTGACCAAATAGCAGCAACTATCAACAGATGACATCCTAACTCGATGAACTCTGCACACAAATGCGGAAGGTTCATAAGGAGCAATGAAACTTGAAGAGAATGTTCCTTAACTTCTATATGAGGAATAATTTTGAAGCTCTTACGTCATCACTGTCACCACCATCATCTGAATAAGCTTTTCTTATCCTTTAACTTTTAAAATTTTTATTTCTTTTGTGTGATTGCATTAAATTTCTTTTGTTTAGTTTTTCTTTAATTTTGATATGAATTCATTTTGGTCTATTTGGTTTGCTATCATATGTTGATTTCAATTTCTTGTATTTGAGTTTTTTCATTTTTATTTTATTTGGTTTATTTTCATTTTCAGTCACTTAGGGGTTGACTTGTCACATTGTGGACAATGTGATCTTTAAGTGTGGGAAGTTGACATCGACGTTCTTAATTGCATTGTGTGTATTGTGTTAAGTAGGATGCATATTAGGCATATCATTTGCTTGGTGTCAGTAATGGTGTTTTCTGTTAGCAATGGAACTACACTTGAGTCACTCTGATAAATATTACCATGAGATTCTGTCATGTAGTTGGAATTAGATTGAATGTATGCTTGAACTTGGATTAGGCTACTTGAGTAGAAAGTGAACCTTATATAGTGATTAAAAGTAGTTGGTTACATAAGCTTAGTCACAAATTGACATTTGAACAATGAGGTAGTATAGAGATGCATAATGAGTTTCATTTGAGCCAAAGTGAGGATTGAGCCATATGACTCCATCTATGTCATTTCATTTCTTTATTGAGTGTTACTTTCTTAGGTTACTACCTTCAGGACTTGCTTTGAATCAGTTTGAGTCTACTGGATGCATGCTTAATAGAGATGATCTAGGCCCTTTTGGTGTTAACCCTTGGCTTAAATGACCTACCTGTTATTATCCCTTGCTACCCCTATTGAGCCTTAACCTTTTGATTTGTGAAAAAAACCAAAATTTAAAAACTTTAAACCCTTTATCCTACCCTTCCACAAGCTTAGTAGAGTATTAAGTAAAACATTAGTTGGGATTGTGTGAAATTTGTACCAAGAAAGGTTGAATATATTTCTAAATGTGGACTACATTGTATAGAGTACTAGTTTTGATTCATAGTTCTTCCTTGTATGAAGAAAAATAGAGAAAAATGAAATATATATATATATATATATATGAGAAATAAAAAAGAAAAGAAAAAGGAAGAACAAGTGATTAACATCAATAAGTGCAGAACATTGGTTATATTTGTATGTCTCGGAGTTATGTTTTGTTATCCCGTTTTATATGCTTTTTACTCTACTTATACTTATGCTTCACCCTTTTCCCTTTCTTTTAACCCACCTTAACCCCTTACCACATTACAACCCTAAACAAGTCTTTTTGATTTATTCATGCATGCAATCATTGTAGAGGAGAATTGGTGTATTAGTAAGCTTATGGTAGTGTAGTTTCCTATAGGAAGTTTGAGTGAAACACTAACCCTTAAACACTTGAGAGAAATAAGTGAAAACTATGAGGAAAGTTCATTTGAGCATCCTTACTTATCTTTGAGTGATTGTGCTAATAATGAGTTTGCTAATGTACACCAATGAGAAAGTAATCATGATATATGCATTAACTTGATATTTGAGTTGGCTTGAATTTGAGGGACTGTATGTGTTGATCTATATGAAAATGAAGTGGTAGAATTGATTAGTTGTATTTATTTTGCTTTAGGACAAGCAAAGATTTAAGTGTGGAGATGTTGATAGGTGTGTATTAGGATATGTTTTTATAGGTAATTGTCATAAAGTGTCCAAGATTATTGTATTGCTTGTTTTGTGTTGTTATGAGTTCTGTTCTGTTTGCTTGAGGACAAGCAAATGTTTAAGTGTGGGGATATTGATAATGGTGTTTTGCATGATGTTTTAAGGTGTAATTTGGTAAGTATTTAGCGTTAAATTAAGAGTTAAGTGTGTGTTTATGTGATAATTATGTTAGTTAGTGTGTTTATGTGTTTTTTATAGGTTAGTGTATATCTTTGAGCTAAATTGTTATATTTTTTTAGGTACCTTGATGTGTGTGTTAGTGTTTTAGGGTAAACAGGGAAGAATGATGAAGATTTAAAGAGTTTCGAGCTAAAAGACATAGGCCACGATCGTGTATAGTGGCCACGATCGTGACAGAGAAGGAAGAGCCAGAAGCAGCTAGGCCACGATCGTGCACTTGAGGCCACGATTGTGACAGAGAGCCTCAAATCAGGCCATGATCATTCACTTCAGGTCACGATCATGAAAGAAAGGATAAATCACTAGCCACGATCATAACAGGTAGGGCCACGATTGTGCCCTACGTCAGGCTGACACAAAAACTTAAATTTTGAGTGATTTTTTAGACCACTTTGATCTTGAGTTTCACCTAGGGCTGCTATAGAATAAACAGTCCACTACAAGACAACCGCCAGTAGGGATTGGAAGAGCGAAGAGAGTCAAGTAAAACAGTGTGTTTTTACCAAAAAATTTGACAGGAACCTAGAGAGAAATCAAGCGATTGAGGAAGGAGATGAAGGAAGAAAGGCATGAAGATACATTTTGATGCGAAGTACTTCATGTAAAAGGCAGTTTTCGGTAGTCGCAACCTCCGAGATCTGTTCCATTAATATTTTCTATTGTTATTTTGATTTCATTGATGTATGAGATTGAATATTAATTAGAATTACTATTATTAAGAGTTGATCTTTTGTCTAAACTCACCTTCGGGTTTTTCAATTTTTGAAATCAACAAATTTTATTTAATGGTGTTTTATTTCGATTTAATTGTGATTCAATTTTGATTCTTCATAAGTTGGCAATAAATTGAGAGGGTGAGCTGGTAAAAATCATCGATTTGGACTAACGAGAGTTAGGTAAATCGATAGGTAAAGACTTGAATCAAACTGGTAGAGTCGTGTAACAAGAGATCGAGCATAGATTCCCGATAGTTTAATAGACAAATTCAGAACTAATTTAAGTTTTGGACCAATTATAGATCGAGAGATCGTAATTCCTATAATTTAAGTTAGGGTTTATCAATTAGGGTTAAGAATTATAACTCAAGAGAGAGTAATTCACCCTAAAACCATCTAGGCCTGTTAAATCAGAAATTGCATAACTGGTATATTTTCTTTAGTTTTGAATCGAGTCCTCCTTTCTCTCATTTGGTTATGTCTAGGTTGGTTTTCAGATTATTTGTGTGGTTTGTTGTTTTGTTCATTCTATTGGCTCTTTAATTTCTCAAATTTGATTATCAGTTGATTTATTTTCAATATTAGTTGTTTAATTAGGTTAATTGCAAACTTAGCTACCTTTAGATTTTAGGACTAATTCCCTTCCTCGTGGGATCAACACCTTGGGTACTACGCAAACGACCCGTGTGCTTGCGAAATTTTCTAAGGTTAAAAATAGTAAAACTTAGCGTGTGTAACCTTGAGTGAACAATGACCTATTTCATGTTAATGGATGAGTGTAAAAATGTAAATGAAGGAATGATATAAATATGTTCTGTTTTGGGTATATGGAAAATATGAGTTATAAGTTTCTATATAAAGATGAATCAGGGTGAGTTTGAAGTTAAAGAAAAAGCAAGTGTAGTGTCTTGAAAAGAGTAGAAATAAGATGATAGTTTAAAGATAAAGTGAAGTTGGTAATGAAGTTAAAAGTGTGTTGAAACATTTATAAATGTATGGATACTTGGATGTCCTATTTTTGTATATAAGATGAAGAATGATTTATAATGTGTTTCAAGAATGTTTTTGAGTTGGAAATGAGGTGAGAATGAAAGGGAAATGAAGTAGAATTGATTAATTGAGCCTAAGATGGTTTGGTTATAACATATGAGAGTTAAAAATCTGGAAAAGTTAGGGATGTATTTATATTGGGATTAAGTGAACGAAGCTGAATCAATTAAGTAAAGTTTTGTGAGTTTAATGTAACTAATATGGTAGTTAGAATAGTATGAAATAAGGTTGCATAAAAGAGTATGAATTATGGAAAACTTAGAAGCGTAAATGATGTTTTTATGTTATGGAATTCGTGGAGGAATGAAGGAAGAAAGGTAGGGCATGATCGTGGAAGAGTCCCCACGATCGTGGCAAGTTCCACGAGCTTCTCTTACGATCATGGTAAGGACCACCATGATCGTAGGTAGGTATAAAGGAAGGAATGTTTTCTTTTAAGTGATGCTCGAGACAACTGATGCTAAGGTACTTCCCTGTAGTGTATTTAGGCTTGAGTGAAGCTTGAAATGAACCTACGTGATGGTGGATTAAGTGACTAAATCTATGATATGCTTAGGGTAATAATCAAGGTTATAACTTAAGAATGGATGATTAACATCATTGAGACAAATTCTGGAAATTTAGAGATGTTATAAGAATGAAAGTGACCCTATGAATGCAAATGTGATTCAAACAAGATGATTAATGTGTATTAAGTAAGAATGAATGAGAACTTGAATATTATGTGATCATATGATGCTAGAAAAGAAATGATGAATAATTGAATTATGATATTAGAATATCCAAGTTCTTTGAGCTATGAACCCAAGTGCAAGCTTGATAAACATAAATGATGATGTTTAATTGATCAAGAGATGTGATTAAGGAAACATACCCGGAATAGTCAAATTGAGCATGCATTATACATAACACATATATATGTGTATGATTGATACTTATGTGACTGATCAAAATTAGTAATGTGTGTGCAATATGTGTATTGAATGAAGTTTATACACACGATTGAATGTCTGCATCCAGATGTTTCCGGATCATGGAAGTAAACACTAATCTGGAGAGTACTACGAGTCAACCTAGATGGTCTCACATTATTTGATTGTTTATGTTTAAATTTCTGTATTGAACTAATTATGATGTGATTAAAATAATTTTGAACCTTAATAGTTCGAGGAGTTTGATAAATGGGAATGTATTGGAAGTGCTTTATTGAATATGAATGAGAAATAAACAAGTATTCTCAAAATTTTGTTGAATGCCGGACATAGATCCGATGAAAATGCAAAAAGGTTAAGTTGTACTAACGAATTTGATTGACTGCATATATGTGAATTTATGCATTTCATTACATGATATGCATGATCAGATAAAGGTAGTTGTGACTGGAGTAGCCACCGAAAAATATCTTAAAGCTCAGAATGTGAGTAAAAGCTAAAGGCTCATTATGTATAATAAGACCGATATCCCCAACAGATACGGGACAATTATCAATGAGCCCGGTATCCACAATAGATACGAGACTGTTAAAAGGAACTCAGTCAAAAAAAAGTAACAACTGAAAGTGAGTCACATGTGCATTGCATATAAATAAATTGATGTGTATTAAATGAAAAATTGAAATGAGATATATGTACTATTTAGAAATTGAAGCGTGAAATAACATGCAAATTCTGAATATGTGAATTTTCTGTGCATATGAATATATGAAATGTTCTGTGTTGCTCTGAGTGAGCCCATCGAGGATGGTTCGCTCCCCGAGTTCATAAAACTTACCAAAAATGCAATATTGACTTTTCAGGTTTAAGGAATACCTAGTTAGACTAATTGGTGAATACCCACTGCAATTGAATAAGAGTGAGAGGTCCGGATTATATTACACTTGCACATGCTTTCAGTTGTTTTGTATTAAAATTTGTATTCCGCAATTGCTTTTTATTGTATTTATGAATTGTAAAATGTAATGACATTCATGACTGGGTATATTTATAAATGTAATGAGCCAAATCGAGCTTTAGTTGCAATACAAATGTGTTATTGTTTGAATTCAGATCAAACGTGAATTGTAATGACTTTTGCGATTGGTGACTTTTATGGATAAAATGGCCCGAAAAAGATTCCTTGTTTTTTGAAAGTGCGTGTAATGTGTGAAAAATTTATAATGAGTTTGATTGACTGTCGTCGTGTGCTACTCTTGTAGAGTATGTTCTCGAAAATAACACAAAAAGTGCTCCATCCAAAACAACATCTGCCTCATATGCAATATACTCAACACCCAATCAATACAACTTAAGGAGGATAAATTATTAACAACTCACAAAAATTGTATTTCCTCCTTAATACTTTTATTCAAACTCACATTTTTCTTTTTTTCCTTTTTTTCAAAAACAAAAGTGATAGAAGCTACATCAACATAGGATTCATAACATGGAATTTTAACAAATATAACCAACCTATATGTATGTATACCCTACACTTAGGCTTTTGTATAATCACCTTCATCAAGAATCAACTAATGCTCCACTAGCTTTAAGACTTGGGTAGGCATTTGGTTAGGTGCATGTAATGTAGTTTATACAAAAGAAAAGGATAATAAAGTTCAAAGGGGTTAGTAAAGGAAATTTTACATAATTGGGTAGGCTATTTGACTAATGTAACTCGTAATCAACAAAGAATGCCTAATCATTTAATAGAAACGTATGTGATAAAAATGTGGTCTCGAATAGAAAATCTATGCAAAGTAGGGATGCATATGTCATGAAAGTGACATATAACAAACAAAATAGTGAGACTAATATAGACGTGTTAATCTAATACGGCTCAAAACCTCACTGGTTTTTGTTTACCACTACTTACCACTCTTTTAAGAATGATGCACATTAACAAATCACAGGAGCAAGAACATGCTAAATTTTCCTATGGATTTTACTAATCAATTGACACTCTAATTATAACTAAATAATCTTAAAAGTAATAGAAAATAAAAAATTTCAATTTTGTTCATTTGATTTTGAAAACCACCTAAGAAGTCTCATAAGCTACAATTAAGCTAAAAAACATGCATAAAAACTAATATACCCCACCCCTACACTTAAAATTTACATCATCCTCAATGTAACATCAAGAAATGGAGCGGTTAACAAAAATAGCAAATGCAAACACATAAAGAAACAAAAATTGACTTCCCTTGGATTACCTCCCAAGTAGAGCCTTTCTTTATCATCATTGGCTTGACCTCTAGTTGTGCACATCAAGTGACATAAGTCACATCCTCTAATATCAAGTCCTCCAAATCCTCCGTTTGGAAGCTTTAAGTGATGACCATTCACTTGAATGTCTTATCAGTTTTGAGGCTCCGTATCTCTATTGTAACAAAAGGAAAGACAAGAGTGATAGTAAACAGATCAACCTAATGAGAACATAACTTGCTTGGAAAGAGTTTGAGTTTAGAATGATATAGTAACATTTTCTGGCCCGCTAAGAAGCTTTTCCTCAAAATTGTTTTATCGTGAAAACCTTTCATCCTCTCTTTATATATGACTGCATTTTGATATGAATTATCGTTATCTTTTCCAACTCTTGAAGTTGCAACATCCTATGCACTCCCGCATTGTCCAAATTCATGTTATATCTTTGATAGCCTAATATGCTTTATGTTGTAATTCCACTAGGAGATGACATGGCTTCCCAAACATTAGCTTATACGATGGCATCCTAATTGTTGTTTTATATGCCATCCTATGGGCCCATAATGCGTCTTCCAGTCTTACACTGCAACCCTTCCTATTGGGCTACATGGTTTTCTCTAGGATTAACTTGATTTCTTGATTTGAGACTTCAGCTTGCCTATTGGTTTTGAGGGGAGGGGGGTAAGCAGTACAAACTTTGTGGGTCTATGTGATATTTTTTGAACATTGCTTCTATCACCCTATTGCAGAAGTGAGTTCCTCTGTCATTAATGATGGTTTTCAGTATCCCGAACTAAGAAAGAATGTTAGCCTTAACAAAATCTGCAACAACCTTTGCATCATTAGTCTTGGTGGTTTTGGGTTCCACCCATTTAGAAACATAATCAACTACAAGCAATATGTAACTAAAGCAAAAAGACAGAGGGAAAGGTCCTATAAAATCAATGCCCTAAACGTCAAAAATTTCACAAAAAAGTATAGGAGTTTGTGGCAGTTGATCCTTATAGGACAGGTTACTTGACCATTGACATCTATCACAGGATTTGTAGAAGGTATGTGCATCTTTAAACAATGTTGGCCAGTAGAAGTCACTCTCCAGAAGTTTATGAGCTGTCCTTTTCACTCCAAAAATGTCCTTTGCACATTTACGAATGACAGAAGGCTAAAATTGATGATGGTTCTTTCTCCAGTACACAACTCCTTATAACTTGATCTGTAAAGTGCCTCTAAAGATATGGGTCATCCTATATATAATATTTCACTTCACTCTGTAGCTTATCCCTCTAAACCTTTGACAAACTAAGAGGTAATTTATTAGTAATTAAAAAATTGACAATATATGCATATCATGGTAGTGTTGCATTGGCAGAAAATAATTGTTCATTCAGAAAGATTTCTCGCAAATGGTTATCATCTTCTTCCTTTATCAGAAGGCTGAAATGGTCTGCCACCACATTTTCTGCCCCCTTCTTATCTCTGATCTCTAAGTCAAATTTCTAAAGGAGGAGAATTCATCTGATCAGCCTCAGTTTTACTTTTTTCTTTGTGAGTAAGTATTGTAAAGCTATATATATTGGATCAAAAAATAAAACATACAAGATTTGGCTAAAACACTAAATTTCAAAACTTTTTTAGAAATCAAAACACAGCGGAAGCAAGATAACCAAATCAACATGCCAAGCCATACATGATATGGTATATGGAAAATAATTATCATAAGAACAAGATGGAGATTATATTACCGACTCATTTGCTACAGCTTTAACTCCTCGCTGTGCTATCCTCTCCTTCTTCTTGTATCCTCCCCTAGCATTAGCCTTGCTTTTGAATCCTTTCTTTTGTCAATATATCCTCTCCTTATTGTTGTATCCCTAACCAATCCGATTTACCACTTGTTCTTTTTGGACAACTTGGTTAACAAGATCCTTTGGTAGGAAAGGAGAAGAAAAATTTGGAGGAGATTTGTCTTAGGAGAAAGGAGAGCGACTCCAAAAAATGAAAGAACACCTCTCTAACACCTTGTCAATTTCGGTTATGGATGAAAAGAAAAGAATAAGTGGAAAGCATCCAATGCATCACTTCATTCTTTAATCAAAACTTAAAGAAGCCATTAAATGAGACTCTTCTCATTTGTTTTAAGATGGCTATAAGAAAAGACCAA
>JAOTJB010322604.1:0-14232 GCA_027123815.1 Erythroxylum minutifolium | reverse complement strand
CAAAACAAAGTTGAAAGTGGGTCGAAGGAGAAAGAAAACTTTGTAAGTTCAAGATTTTTTATTAAGATAAAGTTACTTATGTTGAAAGGCTTTGCATTTCTTTTAACCTTGCCTAAACTATGCATAGTATTATATCTTTCTCTCCTTTCCTAATTTTTCTTTTTGTATCTAATGTTGAACAGACAATGATACTCCCAAACTTTGGTCGTCTGGCTAAGCTGGTGAGTATTGAATAACTTCAAAAATTTCATGTATTATGGATAACAACTTACAATATTTACTTTCCTTGTTTGTCTACTGCATCTGTCTCTGTCTTTCTTATTTCTCTAAGCTGATGCCAATTTCCAATGCTTCTGTCTTCCAGCCTCTTTCCTTGAAGCACCTTACAGAAGGTCTTAAAACAACAAAGAGATCTGATGATAATAAATTAAACAAGCTCTTCTGTAATGTTTTGAGCTTACGTCCCCCAAAGGTAGTTTGGTAAAGTATACTTCAAACATTCATATCCTATATATTCTGATTAATGTCTTAAATGCACCATTATCCATTTATCTGAGGATTTAAGATATTGGAGCTATAAGCCAATTTTGATATGAGTGATGGGTCTGCTATTCAGGTTTTTCTACCCGTTCCAATCATTTTGAGGATACAGTCCATGATGCTCTTTTTGTGCCCCTGGAAATTAGAATTTGATACTAGATTGAAGTTTTTTTTTCCTGTTTTTTTCTTTTTCAAAACATGGGTGGACCTAAGTATCTAACTGTAGGTAATTGGGAAGATATCAATTACCAGTTTGGGTTCATATTTATTAAGAGTAATATCTGATTCATTATTAGTTGTACAGAGTTTGTTTCTATATGACAGCTGGAATTCTACCACAGGTTTCAGTCTGTTTGATAACCAGATAATTTTGAGGTTTTCCCGACATTTCTATCCTTCGTTGCTTTTACAGGAGGAAGAACTCCTTAAAACATTTAAGAAACAGATCGAAGACGACAGGAGAATTGTGATAGGAAGGAGCAATCTGAATGAACTACACAAGGTAGAAGCTAAACATTAATCTGTATTGTGGTGGTGTTTGCCAGAGTTTTGTTGGTGTGGGTGGGTTTGGCAATCACTGTTGCATTTAGCAGGCAATTTGATAACCCAGTTCCGTATTTTTATTTTTTAACTATTTGTGTTCCACAATGCAGGTTCTAGAAGAAAATGATATGTTATGCATGGACCTGTTGCTTCTAAGTACTGATGGTGTAATATTGACTCGACAAAGTAAGAAAACTAGAACTTAAAATTCCCAAATATCATCTTTATATTATTGGTTCTATATTTCTATTTTCATATGTCATAATCATAGAGATTGAGAAAGATAAAAGGAAGAACTGGGTTAACAACTTAAGTTCTCTTTCTGTTATTAATCAAGTGAGTTGTGTTTTTTCCTTTTTTAGTGCAAAGGAAACAGTTACCTCAATGTGCTTCATTACTTTGACGTTTGGACTGCATTGTATGTTTAGAAGTCTGATAATTGCCGGTTTTAATTGTAAAAAAAATGAAATATTTTATTTTTCAAAGTTATGGTAATAGTTTTTACTATTTACAAATTACCAATAATAATAGTGGGTAGGAGGGATTTAAAGTTGAGAATTTGTATGTTTACTACCAGGACTGAATTATTTTTCAGCTGATATAACAAAGATTTAAGGAGTTCATTTGCATTCCAAAGTATTTCTAATCTCTAAATTATTTGGAAGTGGGGAATTTTTTTTAGTTTTAATGTAGTGCTTTTTCATTGCACTAGTTGTAGATGAAATGACCCGTTGAAACTTTGTCGACAGGGGCTGAAAAAGTTGTTGGCTGGGCTAAGAATCATTACTTGTCATATTGTCTGTTTCCATCCATAAAAGGGGATCGGTTGTCTTTGCCTCGTGAAAGGTTTGTGTGCTTCATACCATTGACATTACTAAGTTTTGTAGTCTTGAGGCTAATTGCTATTCTTTTAACATGAAGCCTCGAAGTTGCAATTGCGAGGTTGAGGGAGCAAGAAACCGTAGTACAAAAGCCAAATCAAAACCTAAAGGCATGTATTTACATTTGGTGTAAAAGTTGTTCTCTTATCTCACGATATTTGGAGTTGGATGAAAACAGTGCCCCTAAGGTTTAGTACTTATGAGAATTGCATACCATTGCACATTGTACATATTTCTAATCATTAAAATTATCAGCAGAACCTTGCTAAGGATGAGTATGAAAGCAACTTTGTTTCGGCTGTGGTACCTCCTGGTGAAATTGGTGTCAGATTCGATGATATAGGTGCTCTCGAAGAAGTGAAGAAGGCATTGAATGAGCTTGTCATTCTTCCTATGAGGAGGCCAGAACTGTTTTCTCATGGAAATTTGTTGCGGGTATTAATATTTTTTTCATGGACTGAATTTGAAATTTACAGTGTTGCCTTGAAATTTTTTCAATGGATAATGGTGTGAAATTTATTCCAGCCTTGCAAAGGAATATTACTTTTTGGGCCTCCTGGAACTGGAAAAACCATGATTGCCAAAGCTCTTGCCACTGAGGCTGGGGCAAATTTCATTAGCATAACTGGTTCGACTCTTACATCAAAGGTATACTGAATGATGTTGCATGTACTCATACGGTTCCTTGGCTATATCCATGCCTTTTATAGTTGTGCTGTCCATGACTTCATTTTATATTTGGTTATGATGTGTTCATTTAGTTTGGAGGACTTTAAACATATTGGAATAGATTACAAATCTGAAATTGATATTTTGTTTCAAATCTAAATTCATTTTAGTCATGAAGGTTTGCTCTGCCTGTTTAGATGAAAAAGGACCTATATTATTTCAATATGGTAAAATTTCTGAAGGGTTAACATCACTACTTTCTTTTCCTGAAATATGAGGGGAAATAATATTTCCCAAATGGGCATATTCCATTTAGAACTGTAGAATTGCCACCAAAAGCAGCAATGGGTTTTGAACTAACGACTTAATTCCACCAATCCTTTAGCACTATTGCTGAATGTGTCAATCTATGTACCTCAAGGAATATGGTGATATTAGATTAGTGGGGACATTTAATTTCTATTCAGCATCTGCACACACTCCTCAATTGATGGCTTATTAACATTTGATAATTGTCAATTAAGCAATGAAGTTTGACCGAACATTTCTTAGGCAATTTGGTGATGATCTGAAAAGAGCTTGAGCAGTTTAATTTCTTTTTTTTACGTTATGTACTAATTGTTTTTGCAATTTGTTTGACAGTGGTTTGGAGATGCTGAAAAACTTACAAAAGCTCTCTTCTCCTTTGCCAGCAGACTGGCTCCTGTTATTATATTTGTTGATGAGGTCAGTTCTCTTTCTATTGCAGTATTTAATTATCAATTTAGATGCAAATTAAGAAGAATGATTGTAGGTCTGTATTAACATTTGATCCTATATTTTAAAATGTACTGAAATTTAGGATGCCAATATTATCAAATTGCTTGATGAGATGGAAAATCTGTCTATGTGCTAATATCTCCTGCATTTACTTCATCATCAGTATTCTCATTGTAATAAATAATGCAAGTCCATTTCCATTTCCTTCCTAGTTCAGGTAATTTAAGCAGTGATGGTTCTTGTTCTCTTAAATATTTAAAGCAATATTTTCTTGTAAAGATATTGAATTATGGTTGGACTTGCTATAAGTAGAATGTTGTATGTTGGATTCTACTACTCAGGTAGACAGTTTGCTTGGTGCTCGAGGAGGTGCTTTTGAACATGAGGCTACTAGAAGAATGAGAAATGAATTCATGGCTGCATGGGATGGACTGAGATCAAAAGATAGTCAAAGAATTCTAATCCTTGGTGCCACAAATAGGCCATTTGATCTTGATGATGCTGTTATTCGTCGTTTGCCAAGAAGGTAAAGTTGCATCGAAAGTTTACATATATCTGATTGTGGTTTTTAATCGTATGTTCTCCCTTGAGTTGAAGCTTCTTGTCTCTCTTATTAGTGGAATTAACATTTTTCCTTATGGTCTATTATAAATTGCTGTTAAGGATATATGTGGACCTACCTGATGCCAAAAATCGCCTGAAGATTCTCAGGATAATTCTTGGACATGAGAATTTGGAACCTAAGTTTGAGTTTGAGAAACTTGCAAGTGCAACTGATGGTTATTCTGGAAGTGATTTGAAGGTATTTTTTGATGGTGAGGGGTACTTGATTGAGTGTTTATGTTTCTACTTCTTCACACTTTTATCTTGCAGAATCTCTCCATTGCTGCAGCATATCAGCCAGTTCAAGAACTTCTTGAAGAAGAACTGAAGGTAACTTGTGCATTTAAATAAAGCTTATGATGGTTTAAGTTCTTCTTCTTGGGGAAAATTTTTCTTTTCATGGTATATTGTGTTGTCAAAATTTCACCGGTGAGGAATATATGTTTGATTTTCTGTGTTTCTACTTCATGATGTATGTTTATGGAAACTATATGATAAAATTACAGATAGTTTTTCTCTATTAAATTATAGACTGATTGTTCTATCATTTGGAGTTATGGCTTTACCAAATCAGGTAGAAAGGATTTCCATTCCCTTAAAAATCTCGTATACCTGACTGTAGAGTGCGTTTCCATTTCCTGCCTGTGCTGTTCAATGTTGACTCGATTCCCATAAGTGGAAGATGTGTAGTCTGAAACTGGTCTGGAACTAGTTCATCAGTCCTTAGCATGACCTGAACAGAGTATTGCTATTCCAAAAACCATGGGATATTTCAGTCATCTCTTATATGCCTTTGGAACCTGAAGAATAAAAGCAGTATATAGTTATGTGCATTAAAACAACATAGGTTTGCTTGAAGTTAAGGTCTTGCATAAGTACCTTAGACATTTGGGCCAGACGCACTTCCCACCATGGAAGAATGACATATTCAGTCTAGTGAAGATTGTGCATAAACATGCTCACAACATCTGTGTTTAGAAGGCATTCAGTCTAGTGAAGATTGTATGCATAAAACATGCTCACAACATCTGTGTTTAGAAGGCATTAAGTCTAGTGAAGATTGTATGCATAAACATGCTCACATCTGTGTTTAGTAGGCATCATCAACTTTATACAGCTTAAGATCATTCTATAGTCAAAACCATTTGCTGGTTCTTCATTCTGGTTTATATCTAATCACTTTGACCTACAGGGAGGCAAGGGTGATGTCGCTCCAGCTTTAAGGCCGCTTAAATTTGATGATTTCATTCAATCAAAAGCAAAGGTAATATCTTTGCTTAATTCTTTCGAGTCCCATCGTTATTCTGCAGATAATGCAAAGGGATATGCGAGCATGAAGTGGATCAGGCAGATATAGTCATCCTGATTAAAGTAGGCATATGAAATTTATTTTGATGGGGATTACCTGGTTTATAGATATGAAATCACAGTCCTTTCCAATTTTGGGATTTCATTTCTTCTGAAAAATCCTGGTTCTTAATCATTATAAATGTCTTATTAGACAAGTAGAATGAATTTGGAGAAACTGTTGACTAAACAACTTTCTGCTCACTTCCTGACTTGTTTTTTTCCTCTCATGCACGTTCAGTACAGATGGACATTCCTGAGAGGCTAGACTGCTAATCCTATACCATTTATAATGTTTTTGGTGTCTACAGGTGGGTCCATCTGTGGCATTTGATGCCTCGAGCATGAATGAGATGAGAAAATGGAACGAACAATACGGAGAAGGCGGAAGCCGGAAACACTCACCCTTCGGTTTCTGAAGTTGATATAACTGGATCAACTTCATTATTTAGGAAACTAGCTTGTTTTCATGAGTAAGAACAAAAACCTCCCTCTCCATGCGTTTCATGTTCAAATGGATGCAGCAGCGGGGGCGGCGGCTTCATAAGTTAGTCCATGAAATGGTTGGCAATGTATCCTTTAGCGTCATCATCCCCTCCCTAAAAGTCTTGGGCGGCATACGTTTGTGCTAGCATTTTACATCCATGGTGATTTTTTTCTTATTTAAATTCCAATCATTTTAAACTGAACTAGATATACATGGATGTATTTGTAAATAGTAAATTAAATTAATAAGGATTTGATGTACAATGATATATTTTTATTACAATTCTTGATAAGCAGCGTGTAAACTGCCTATAAATGTATATCCAATTTCAGATAAAATACACTGCCTTTAAATGTGAACAAGCTTCATCACCATGAACATGAACCAAGTTTATTTGCTTTCATTTGGCTACTTAACATAAATCCAACAACTGAAACACCATCTAATACTATCACGGTCAACAATGACTAGAAACAAAACGACCTGGTCTTTTCGCAACCCAAGCTCTACCGGCTTAGATGGAGCTTTTTGGCTGTGGATCCTTTTGCTGAAGAAAAAAAATCCTTTGTTCATACCGGTACCTCTTCTCTCTCAAAAACAGATGGGTATTTTCATATATGGACTCATTATAAATTGGGTAATTGTTCTGTTCTGGGTTTGTTTGTGATATTGTTTCTGTCCTTTCTGCCAGATTCATCTCCTCACTGTTAGATATTGTCGCCATTCTCCTCTTGTATGCATTCATTCTTCCTTTTTTCTTTTACCCAGCTTCCATCTTTTTCGATCTCGTGCCTATTTTTCATGCTCTCTCTTAGTCGCTTCTTCTTTTTTTCTCTTCTCGATTGTTTCCTCATTCTGTTCTTTGTTTCTCCCAGCTGCACTTTTTGGTTCTTATTAATGCTATAGGCATCACTTTCATGGTGGTTTTTTCTTGCAACATTCCTTTGTTACAGTAAGATAAATCATAAACAAGTGCACAGTCTATTGAGATCATATTACATTCAGATGATATGGTCTTTTCATTTTAGTATTGTAAACCCAGAACCAACCCGTCGGCAAAAGAGTATGTATACGAGCACAGTTTCTAAGAGCTCATGTAGACTAAAGACAGTTCACCTACGGGTTCAGATCATCTGTTACTCTATGCTTATTCTGTTATGTGAGTATTTATCTATTCAATTTTCATAGATCCTATTTATTGAATGGATAGATGCTAATAAAATAAGATAAAGATAGGATACAGTAGTGCAACAGTTAGGATAATACAGAAGTAAATACAAAGTTCAAACATGAAGGAATAACACACACAGACTTGGTGTGTTATGCTCACCATTACAAAATTGGTGTGTTATGCTCACCATCATCTTCAGTTCAGGAAGGAATAACTGAAGTTGGAATCACCTTTATATCATAAGAGCATCCATTTTGCAGCTAAATTAAATTGCAGATTGTAGAGTTTCATCTAATAATAACTTTCCTATGGTTTAGTTATTTACTGCAGTAATGTACTTAATCTCCACTTCATATACAAAGTCCTGCTGGTTTAGACCATACTTCAATGGAGAGTTGTGCTTTGAATTTCTCAAGTGGAGCCTTCTTTACCAGTTTTCTCTTGTGTTGTTTGGCTTTCTTGGACTAAGAAAATTGTAGATACTAGATAGATAGCATAGAACAGATAACATAGGCCTAAAGCATTATCACCAACCAGTTGAATTAGAAATTTCAGAGGCACGAGATCTGATTTATTCCTCTCTCTCTCTACATATGTATAATGATAATAGCTTCAAGGTTTAATTACGTTACATTTGTATATAAATATGTATTACAATAAAAAGAAATGGCACAAGTATGATTAATATTTAATAATTTAGAAGTATTTTTGTAAAGTGTTATATGTAGTTTGTCTTAATAATTATTTTACACAATTTAAAATGGTTTCTATATTTTTAAATATATTTATATACTTAATTATTATTTTTATGATTAATAATTATTTTAATCGTGTAATTTTATTTTTAGGATTAAATAATAAATGTTAATCTACATCTTTAGCCATTTAAAATTGACTTGTTGACTTGAAATCAAATTGGGAGTCGAATAAAAATTCTTTAGATTCTTTTACCTTTTCTTAAAACTTAAAACTTTTCCAAAACCCTAAATTTGCCAGCTTTAAATCATTTTGGGGTTTTATTAATAATGTGTTTTTTCATATAATTTATCTAACGCCAAGGAACGACTGCCAACTTCCTCCACCTTTGCTTTCATCGTCAGCAGTGTTTCCTGTCTTCTGCTCACAGGGAGCAGTCCTACTAGCCAGCCTGCGCCTCTTTTCTGTAAACTAACAAAAGGGTAAATCTGTAACATTTCATTCATTCTTTTTCTTTCTTGTCTGGATATATTACCTAATTATGAGGGATCTCAATTCAACGAAATGGATAACGCTTAAAGTTTTTGTTGGGTTTAACTTCAGCTACTGGTTCTCTTACTTGTTACTGTTAACATTAGTATTCATGTCATGTATGTGAATGTTCATATCTGTTTTAGTGGATGATGAGGAATAAGGTTTTACCCGGTTGATGATGATATCAATTCCTACCTTCGCATTGTGGTTGGATTGTTTTTATTGTGATTTGAGACTATTCTATGTTTGACTAAATCCTTAAATTCTTACTAGCTTCTCGTGGTCAAATTGAGCTCTGGTGTGTTGATTAGGAATCTCATTTTCAATTGAATGACGAGCTCTTTTCTGTTTTACATATATAAAAATTAAGTCTTTTTTGTTTGCTTGCTTCTTGGCAGTGCTGGTAGAACGGAAATAAAGTTCAGGTGGCATTGCTTTGGTGGCAACTTTGTGTGAACCACTGCTCAAAAAGTTTATTTCATGACAAATTTTGTCGCATTTATTATATCGTACTTGTCATAGGAGTAGCAGGAGTTTTCTTAAACCATGTGTCACCTCATCTCTCTTTCTCTTCATCCATACACCCACCTCTCCCTCCTCAGATAACGCTAGTGTTATTGTAAACTTTAATCCTTTTTCCTGTTCTTCTTCCTCAATTTACCAAAATTTTCCTACCAAGTTTGAAGATGTTTATTAACTAACAATCACCATTACGTAAATTTGAAGTTTGTTAGAGGAATTTCAACTTTGTCAAGCTCAGAAAACAACAAAGAGAATGGAGATAAAGGAGAATTATTAAAAGGAAAAGAGTCAACATCATAGATTGATTTGTATTTGCCCATACAAACTCGCCCTTATGCTCACCTTGCTCGACTAGATAAGCTCATTAGTACTTGGTTGCTCGCTTGGCCTTGTATGTGGTATGATTGTTATGTTTTTATTTTTATTGTTTTCTTTCAGCTTTAGTTTCTTCATTCCATTATTTATAGTTCTTTAATTTCTTAAATTAAATTTAGCTTATATTGATGAAAGAAAGTTTTTCCTCTCTAATTTGTCATTCTAGGTCAATTTCCTTGGCAGCATCCCCAAGCCACCTACCAGATTTTAAGATGATGATGCTATTTGGTTGTGGGGCTTTGCTTTTGAGAGGTGCTGGGTGTACCATAAATGACCTCCTTAATAGAGATATCGACATAAAGGTAATAATGATGATTAATTTTTTTCAGGGGTACTTCTAGATATCTTTGTATATGCAGCAGAGATTATTGATTTTTCTATGAATAGATAGTGGAAATGTTCACATTGCATATGCTTTCTTGATCCTATTTAAACTATCATATTGTTTTGGTAACCATTGGATTATGGTAGAAGGAATCAAGATTATACTATAATGAGTCTTGATACATATTCCTGCACATGGTAGATGCCATATCTAGTTCTTCTTGCTTATTCAGTTATCCTCACATTGTAAAATTTTCATCCCCCCCTCTTGGTCTTTGGTAGACTCAAAAAGACCTAAAAATAAAACAAATGGTAAAGCTTGTTTTCTTAGATAATGACTATTTATGTTGTAACTAGATTTTCAAGCTGCCTTCTAGCCCAACTGATTGGCACCAAGGTTTTGACATATTTGTATTTTGTTATAATTTCGCATATTTGTTCCCACATCAATATCTCTATTTTGTACATTGTAAAAAATGGTTATATATATATATTCCATCTGTGCGTCTCTTGGGATTTGACCGGATAATAGGAAGATACTCCTACCTCCCTACCTCCTTACACTAGCCAACATGATGCATCTTTAATGTTTCTAACAGCTTTTGAATCATTGATCAATAAATATATGTTAATGATGAATCTTTTCTTCAAACTTCCATATATATCTGTGCTATCTTTTGAATGAATCTAAGAACCATGGATGCAGGTAGACCGCACAAAGTTAAGACTAGTTGTTAGTGGTCTTTTGACTCCATTTCAAGGGCTTTGTTTTCTTGGTTTTCAATTGCTTTTAGGTTTAGGGATTCTCCTGCAGCTCAATAATTACAGGTTTGTGTGCCCAACAGTAAAAAGAATAATGACTGATTATGCCTATATACAATGTTATCTGACCTGTAGCTGTATTTTGTAAATGATGTTATTTCTGACACGTTTTCTTAGAGTGATTATGATAAAGACTTTAGGAGAGCCACACCTTAAAAGCTAGCTTATAAGGGTGGAAAGCCCAAGGTCCTTATAAATCCCTCATGAACTTTGTATTTAATCAATGTGAGATCCAAGTCTTATACCTTGCAATTGGTTCAATCCGTAATATTCATAACCCCTTAAGGACTAATGTCTTCATTGGTCACAGCCACGTTGGTCACGACTAGCACTTCCCAGGCCACCACTTTATGGGTTACCACTCCAAGGTTGGCTCTGATACCAATTGATAAGGAATTTAGGAGAGCCACACCCTAAAAGCTAGCATATAATGGTGGAGAGCTTAAAGTCCTTATAATTCCCACATCAACTTTGTATTTAATCAATGTGGGATCCAAGTCCTATACCTTGCGATTGGTTCAATCCGTAACAGGTTACTTTTGAACAAGGTCAAAGTTGCCCAAGTTTGTCTGTGCCTTACTTTTCTGTACCTATTTCTCTTCTCAATCAGAGCTGAGTGCTACAGTTAATTGCAAATTTAAACATCAGAATACAACTGATTGTTCTAGTATGGACTTGAAATTTATGCCCAATGCCAACTTGTATCTACACTATATCCACAATTGTACATGTCATGTTGAAGGTGCCCACCCTGTTCCTGCATCAAGGAAGCTTGTTTTGTATTGTGGTGAAGCTATAAGCATTAGTAATGAGCAAATTACTGAATTATATTTAGGTATTGCTAAAAAATGGCATGGTAGGAGGTCCGTGTAATTGTGTATCTATTTGGGTATTTCTAGGGATTAGTCATTTGACTGTTGGGGTATCATATAGACAATCAATGCATCATCCTTTTGTTGCTGACACATTATTGATGTCTAATTAAATGTTGCACTAATTTCTTTAAGTGCTTGAGTTAACCTAGTTGTAACTTAAAATGTGAACTTAAATCAAGCTTGTGCAATCTTTTGAAATAATCACCTCCTTGATTATTTGTTACAGCCGTGTTAATGTGAACTTAAATCAAGCTTGTGCAATATTTTGAAATAATGACCTCCTTGATTATTTTTTACAGCCGTGTTTTGGGAGCTTCATCATTATTGCTAGTCTTTTCCTATCCGCTCATGAAGAGACTGACATTTTGGGTAATTTTGTTTTAACATTTTTTGTTTTCATTATATATGCATAAGGTTTTTTTTATAATAATTTCTTGGAATTTGGTCAGGAGTTTCACGGACTGATGTCTCTGTTGGATTTTTGTGCAGCCTCAAGCCTATTTAGGATTGACATTTAATTGGGGAGCTTTGTTGGGTTGGTCTGCAGTTAAAGGAAGTGTAAACCCCAGTATTGTATTCCCACTATATGCCGATGGATTATTTTGGACCCTTGTGTATGACACAATATATGCTCATCAGGTACTCTACAGTTTAACTTAGATCTTTATGCTGCAAGTTTAAATATTCTTTTATTTCTAATTTCATCTACATATAACAGTCTGTTAGAATCTCTCAGTAATTGAGAGTATTGTCACTGAATATGATTATTATTAACTCAAATCTGTCAAGTTACAATGTGATTTGCAGATAATTTCGAGAGTGCTCCTCTTTCCTAGCCTAAGGCTCACCAAAATGTTCTTAGTAATAGCATAAAATTGCCCTCCCAATCATTACATCATTTATACTAGCCAACTTCCTACGTCAGCCATGCAACAAACTCTCCTATTCTCTCCCCTCCCACATGCACGTAATACCCCTAAATATAATAGAAAGTGGTTACTTTACTCGGTTACCCTTTTCTTTACCCTTCTAGAATAAACCTTGGTAATAGGAGGTCTAACATTGCTCCCCCTATAAGCTGTACCTTGTCCTCAAGGTGAAAATCTAGAAATTGTTCCACCATGTCATCGAACTTTTCCCAAGTAGTTTCCGAATCTGCTAAGCCTTCCCACTTGATCAAGACTTCCAGCCCTTTGGACCCCCTAGTGGTCTTAATGTTAAGACTTTTTCAGGTTGCACCATTGAATCCTCTTCCCCTGTCCATTTTTCCGGTAGCAATATTCTGCCCAGTCCAACCATTTCGCCCATTACTTGGGGGTATCTCCTGCAAAGCATCTCAAGTAGCTTCTACTGATTTATTCACCACCTCAGTAGCACCATCGGTTTAAGGATGGTAGGATGAGCTGAATTCGAGGACGGTTCTATACACCTTGAACAGTTCACTCCCAAACTCGCTTATAAAAACTTTATCTCTGTTAGAGACTACAGATCTAGGGAATCCATGTAGCCTCAAAATATCCTTGATGAACACTTCAGCCACTGTTTGTGCCGTGTAAGGATGCTTAAGGGGTAAGAAGTGAGCATACTTGCGTAGCCTATCCGCAACCACCAAGATAGATGCATATCTAAGGGATTTTAGGAGCCCTTCGATAAAATCCATAGTTGTATCATCCCATACCTGATCTGGAATCGCAAGGGGCTACAATAGTCCTACAAGAGACAATGTTAGGTATTTATTCTGCTGGCATGTTAAGCAAGCCGCCACAATTCTATAAATTTCTTTCTTTATGCCCTCCTAATACAACTCCCTAAAAATGTGCTTATATGTTTTGAACGGTCCTCCATGTCATCCCAAATGACTCTCATGACCATCCTGTCTTTGTAGTAGAGTCTGTCTTGCTTCACTGTATATGGGGGCTTCAAACCAGGATCTCGACTGACAACTTCAGCTAACTCCCTCAGCTTGTTATCAGCTTCTATCTCCTGCAAGATTCCATCCATATCTATGATTTTGCATGCCATTACAGTCTACAACTCTTCCTGTTACTGTACTCGTGACAGAGCATCCGCCACTTTGTTATCCCTACCCCGTTTGTATTTAAGGGCGAAGTCAAAACCCAACTGTTTGGTGATCCACTTCTAATAATTAGGGTGAATTTCTTACTGCTTTAGCAGAAACTTAACGGTTTCTGATTAGTTCGAATGACAAACCTATGGCCTAGGAGGTAAGATCTCCATTTTCGGACAGCCAACACAATAGCCATAAGTTCCCTCTCATAAGTAGATTATCCCTTTCTTTCTGCTGGCAATGACTGACTATACTAGGAAATTGGATGGCTATTTTGCATCAGTACTGCTCCCACACCCGAAACTGAAGCATCAGTCTCCAAAATAAAAGGTTGGTTAAAGTCGGGCAAGGCTAAAACAGGCATGGTGGTCATGGTCTGTTTCAGGTTATTGAAACCTTTCTCCGCTTACATTGTCCACTTAAAATTGTTCTTCTTCAGCAGCTGTGTCAACGGCCATGCAATGTGGCTGTACCATTTTATGAATTTCTGGTAATAACTCGTCAACCTAAGAATCCCCTTAAATCATTCAAAGTTTCTGGTTTACGCCACCTTAGCATTGCCTCAATCTTGGACTGATCTGCTACAACCCCTTGTTCTGATATAATGTGGCCCAGATATTTCAATTGAGGTTGACTAAAAACACACTTCTTATAATTAGCATATAGCGCTTGCTCCTTCAAAATACTCAAATTCACCCTTAAATGTCTTAGATGCTACTCTTTACTTCTACTGTAAACTAAAATGTCATCAAAGAACACCAGTATGAATTTTCGGAGATGGGGTTTAAAAATCTGATTCATCAAAGATTGAAAGGTAGCAGGGGCGTTTGTCAATCCGAAGGGCATTACGACAAATTCATAATGTCCTTCATGAGTTCTAAATGCTATTTTCTCAATATCTTCCTTGCTCATTCTTATTTGATGGTAACTGGATTTTAGATCTATCTTGGAGAAGATAATCGCACCATTCAATTCATCCATCAACTCTTCTATTATGGGTATTGGAAATTTGTCAC
>JAOTJB010322597.1:0-14232 GCA_027123815.1 Erythroxylum minutifolium | reverse complement strand
AATAAGAATGCTAGGATACATGTTTCTAGTCATTACACTTAAGAGAAAATACCCCCAATGAATGTTTATTAATGATTGCAATTTTATGTCGAGGATCCATAATAGCATGATAACATCGGTGACCCGAAACCAAGGTATTTTCTCATTGATTTTTCAGATTTAATTATTGCTTTTGATTTGTGATTTTCCCTTTGATTTTCTATTATTGCTGTGATTACACAAAACCCCCTCTTTACTTTCGTTATTTGTCCCGTTTGAACTCGCTAACTTTTACCGTTAATAATTCCTCGTGGGAACGATATCCGCTTACCGCTACTACATTAATTTGTTTTAACGGAAGTGATTTCTTTTATATTTGGTTGCAGGCGACAGCATCACCAATATGAATGACTTAACATATTTTTACTTTTATTTAAAAAAGAAACTAAAAATAGGAAACAAAAACATAAAACTTAAAATTAGAATAAAAATTAAAAAATTGGAAGTGAAACCAAATCATTACCTAAATTTTCAAAGTCTTCACGTTGAACTCTTCTTTAACGATGCCACTAACATGGCACAAAGTCTTTTATCCATTCGAACCCATTCGTCTATTTCATTTAATAGTTGAATTTTTCTCCTATGATCACGCCTTTGACTTAAATGGTTAATTATATATATTAGTCACAAATTGTTATTAATATAATACTTAATAATATTAAGTTTATATATACTTCTTTAGTAGTCACGCCTATGACTTGATAGTCATATATGCGACTCCCATCCACGATTGTGACCTCTGACTTCTTACATTCCTACCGTGCATGCTATTTGAGTTTTTGGTTGTGACATGTTATTTGGTTTTTTGTTTTTGTTACCGTTAATTAATAAATAGGTATATTCTTATTAATTCTTTCATAATATAAATTTATTATTAATTTATTTATAATTCTATTATTATTAATTAATTATTATTATTAGTTGACTGTTAATTATGCCCTTACAAAATTTTCATTAATTATTAATTATTTTTACTCTATTATTAAGTACCATACGTTAATACTAATTTTATATGTTATTCATAACCATGCATTATTAATTGTTCATTATTATTAATGTTTATATACTAATATTAACTTTAAATCTTTGTTTTACTAATTGTTAATTATTATTAAGTTTTATAAATTAATATCTTAATATATATACTTATTCACAGTTGTGACAAATTATTATATTATTAGCTACTATATATTAATATTAAGCATACATATTAGTGACAATCGTGCGTTAGTAATGGCTACTTATTATTAAGTATTATATAATAATATTAAGTTTATATAAATGTTAGTCATGTAGGTGTGATTTCCGTGCACAATTGTGAGTTGTTAGCTCACAATCGTGCATATTATTTATTTTTTGGTTTTTTGGCTTTTTGCATATTATTTGTTTTTTCCTTTCTTTGACTTTTTCGTTATTGTTAATTAATGAATATGAATTTTCTTATTAATCCTTTTAGAATATAAGTTTGATTATGATTTAATTGTTATTTTATTCATTATTGTGTTACTATTAATTAAGAATTATTATTAATTGGCTGCTAATTATGCCCTTAGAAATTTTTATTTTTTTACTATTAAGTATCATGTGTTAATATTAATTTTATGTGAAATTTGTAGATGTTCATTATTAATTGCTCATTGTTATTAATTTTTATATACTAATATTAAATTTAGATCTTATTCATAACCCTGTATTAATAATTAATTGTTTATTATTATTAAGTTTTATATATTAATATCTTAATATATATACCTATTCACAGCTTTGACAAATTATTATATTATTAAACATTATATATTAATATTAGGTATATATATTAGTGACAACGGTGCATTATTAATTGCTAATTATTATTAAATATTATATAATAATATTAAGTTTGTTTCATCCCATTTGTTCATTTTATCTGATGGCTCTCATTTATCTCATTCATATTTGTCACGACTATGGAAATTTAAGTCACAGCTGTGACTCATGCCATTTTATGCCTTTTTTTATTCTTTAAGTGGAATATGTATATATATTAAGTATTAAGTAAAATAGGCAAAGTCCAAGTTTTTTTATTAAATTTGTAATTACTTTAAATTAACTGTTCATTGTTATTAATTTTTATATAATTTAAGTATATAAAACACGAAATCTGACGGCTCACATTTATATCATTCGTCACGACTGTAACACATGACTGTGACTTAAATTGTCACAGCCGTGACTCATGCCATTTTTTTTCTTTCATTCTCTAAGTGGAATATATATATATATATATATATATATATATATATATATCACAAGTCACACCCATGGCATGCAATTATTAAACACCCATGACATGCAACTATTAATTAATATATTAAGTATTAAGTAAAATAGGCGGAGTCTAAATTTTTTAATGAATGTGTAATTATTTTAAATTAATGATTCATTGTTATTAATTTTTATATACTGATATTAAATTTAAATCTCAATCACAATCCTGTATCATTTATTGTTAATTTTTGTTAGAACTATATAATGCTTAATAATAATTATAAATAATAATTTAAAATTAAAATGCACCCTTATGACTCTTTAATATATAGACTTAGTGATAACAATTACATAAATACACAAAACAAATTTTTTTATTAACTGTGTAATTATTTTTAATTAATTGTTTATTGTTATTAATTTTTTATATGCTAATATTAAATTTAAATCTTAATCATAAACTTGTATTATTAATCATTAATTTTTTAAAAGTTTTATATATTAATTGTTTAAAAGTTTTATATATTAATGTCTTAATATATATACCTATTCGTGGTTGTGACAAATTATTATATTATTAGTTACTATATATTAATAATTCTTATTAATACTTTCATAATATAATTTTGTTATTATTAATTAAAAATTATTGTTAATTCAATGTTAATGTGTCCTTACAAATTTTTCGTCCATTATTAATTATTAATTATTGTTACTATATTATTAAGGACAGTATGTTAATATTAATTTTATATGTTATTCATAACCGTATATTATTAATTGTTCATTATTATTAATTTGTATATACACATGTTAAATTTAAATCTTTGTCATAAGGCCCTATTAATAATTTTTAATTATTATTATTAAGTTCTATATATATTAATTTCTTAATATATATACCTATTTATGGCTGTGACAAATTATTATATTGTTAGCTACTATATATTAATATAATTTTATTGTTAATTTAGTTATAATTGTGTTATTATTAATTCACTGCCCTTACAAATTTTTCATCCGTTATTAATTATTAATTATTAACTATTGCTACTATATTATTAAGTATCATATGTTAATATTAATTTTATAAGTCAATCATAACCATGCATTATTAATTGGTCATTGCTATTATTTTTTATATACTACTATTAAATTTAGATCTTAGTCATAACCCTGTATTAATAATTATTTATTTATTATTATTAAGTTTTATATATTAATATCTTATTATATATACCTATTAACGGTTTTGACAAATTATTATATTTTTAAATATTATATATTAATATTAGGTATATATATTAGTGACAACGGTGCATTATTAATTGCTAATTATAATTAAATATTATATAATAATATTAAGTTTATATAAATGGTAGTCACGCCTGTGACTATTAAGTCACAGGCATGATTTCCATGCACGGTTGTTAGCTCACAACAGTGCATGTTATTTATTTTTTTGCTTTTTTCGGAGTTTTGTATATTATTTGTTTTTGCTTTTTTAGACTTTTTCGTTATTGTTAATTAAATAAATAGGAATCCTCTTTTTAATCATTTCATAATATAGTTTAATTATTATTTACTTGTTTATTTAGTTTATTATTGTGTTGCTAATAATTAATAATTAGCATTAATTGAAAGTTAATTATGCTCTTATAAATTTTTTTAGTAACTATTTTATTAAATACCATATGTTAATATTAATTTTATATGTTATTTATAATCATTTATTAAGCCAGAGATGATCAAGGAAGAAACTTGTTAGTGATTAAAGAAGGAACAAGAAGATGGAACCAAAGATTAATTTAAATTAATTATTTATAAAAGTTATGAAAATTTTAGTTTTATTTAATAATGGTCACAGTCGTAACTGGTCAGTTATCTTCTCTGCATTTTAAGATGGCTCCCCTACATTTGCTACGACCACGTTTTAGAACCGCCAGCCTATCCCACTCGTCCATTTCTACATCTATTACGACCATGTTTTAGATTTCTCTCTTATACTATAGTCACGCCTCTGACTTAAATTGTCACAGTCGTCATCCAAATTTTTTTCAGTTTTCTTTATATTTGGTTCACCACGTATTATTATAATAACCCTGCATTATTAATTCTTAATTATTATTAAGTTTTGTATACTAATATGTTAATATGTATAGCTCTTTGCGGTTGTGACTGATTATTATATTATTATTATATAATTAAGTATATATATTAGTCACAAATTATTATTAATATAATACTTAATAATATTAAGTTTATATATACTTCTTTAGTAGTCACGCTTGTGACTTGATAGTCATATATAGGCGCGACTCCCATGCACAGTTAAGTACTATATGTTAATATTAATTTTATATATTATTCATAAACGTGCATTATTAATTATTCATTATTATTAATTTTTATATACTAATATTGAATTTAAATCTTTGTCTTACTAATTGTTAATTATTATTAAGTTTTATACATTAATATGTTAATGTATTTACCTATTCATGCACTTAATAATAAAGAACACCTAGATATCAAGTGCACTAATCTTGAAAAGATACAAATCTGCCATAGATAAACTGCTGGGTTCAAATACACTTGGGGATGATCGTTATGTATCTATAAGGCCATGTAAAATGTCAAAAGAGGAACTAGTGATGGTCCACTCTAGAGCATATGCATCCTTATGAAAGACTGTTTTGTACGTGCAACACAAAAGTTACAGTATGTGCACAGAAAAGTAGGAGAGAAAGACGGAGTGAGAATGGCAAATTAGATTACAGTACCTCACCAGGCTTCCCCACCCATTTCGCTTCACCCCCGTGTTTCTCGTACTTGGCAATAACATATAAGAATAAATATCAACCTTGCTGCATAGTCATATAAGAATAAATATCAACCTTGCCTATTACATAGAAAGTAATGCTCGAGGAAAGGCAGCGAGAAATTGATTAAGCATTGCGCAGAAACAATATCCCAATCAAAGCACAGCCAATGACTTTGATTCTCACAAATTGTTGTTCTATTTTTTTATTAAGCAGGGATTCGCATAAGCGTAAATATTGAAATACTGTGAAAAATTTAAGTTCTCTTTAGATAATTTTAGGACAAGTTTAGTCATATAAACAAATGTAAGAAAAAGAGTGAGGGAGCCGGAGAAATTGAAATTATGAAGCATTCGAAATACAGGGGTATAAACGACAAATCATGTGATCAAATTTGAAGAGTAAGAAGCGTTTATAAACAAAGCAACGGTAACTCCAAATTTGAAAAGTAAGAAGCTTTTATAAGCAAAGCAACGGTAACTCCAGTATCAACGACTCCACTTTTCTCAGTCTAACATTGTCTCCCATCCCCAACACTATTCCTGGAATATTGGATTCGACTGACTGTATGTAAGAATTCGGAGGATCAGAAAGGAATGGTGGCTGCTAAGAATTTACGGAAAGGTCAGCATAGGCACCAATAGAGTCATCGGAGATACCCTTTCTTATGACAATGGTAAAAGAAGCATTCGGTCTTACTTTGATGTTTTAGATACTTGATGAAATTTTGTTCACTTGATTATATTCTTTGTCAACTTTTTTTGGACAGGGACAGTTCGAAATTTTGAAGTCTATTTGGATAATGAAAATGATAAGCCTAATGGGACTGGAAAGTAAGTGCAAGTCATATTTATGTTTATGATGAATGCTTCATACTGTCACTGTGATCATTATGGTCCTTTTTCATTTTGCATTTAATATGCTTACATAAGAATGCAACCTTGCAGACTTCACCTGATAATTAATAAATGTGGACACTGCGTAAACGTATGTTAAGGAGAAATTTATGTTGGATATAGCCTTGTATTTGTACGAAGCTAATTTGTCTTAAAGCAATAGATGTTGGGTCGTGTATCTCTCTGCGGTAAACTTCATTATTTCTCAATCATTTTGCTCCTTGACTGAGGTTGTTTTTCACCATAATTTGGATAGTTAAATTATCCGTACCCGGTTTCAATTTTCTAAGATACCAAGCAAAAAGTAAAGACTTTTATTTTACTTTTGGCTTTGTTTCTGAAAATATGTATAAAATTTTCTGTAGAAAGATATCTAAACAATTCGGCAGAGTGGCTTCAGTGACCACTGCAACTGATCCAAAAAGGTAATTTATACTTTTAATTTCTTCCTTAATTCTTTATAGTTCAAGAGGGTGTTCCTTTGAGAAGTTTGGGGAAAGCGTTAAAATAAAAAACTCTTATCTCTAGTTTTTGTCTGTGATTTGAACAACGGGGATGTTCAAAAGTTGGCAGGAAGGTCAAGGGCACCATGATGGCTCTAGTATGGAGGATATAAGCCTGAAATGTGAGAATATAGATTCTTGCTTTATTTGCTTTTGTTATACTTATATATTGGCTTTTTCAGTAAATCAAAATGTGAGAAGGAAAGCATTGGCTGATGTAAGCAATGTTCGAAGCAATTTTCCAAAAAAATGACATATTAGAGCCATCGCAATTGTTATTTTAATTTTTAAAATTAAAATTAAAAAAATGAGAACAATGATGGAACATAAATCCTATTAACAAGAATTCAGCTGAACAAGCAGAACAGAAAACATAGAACTTTAGACTAGCTTAGAAGTTGAAAATCAGAGGTAAAAAAAGGAGAGAACAAGAGACAAGAAATGAGTGAATTACTCCAACATCAATTAATCAATAAGCAAGAATGGGGGTTTTACAAATAGTTATTGAATTATAAATAAATTCCTCCAGTAGTGATGATCCTAAGTAGAAAAGAAACTAAATATGAATCTCAACTAAAAAGGAATTTAATCTATGGCTAAAACGAGATTACTATTCTTAATATAAATGTTCCATGTAAATAACTAAACTTATAATTTTGCTCCTAACATAGGTTTGCCCAAATTAATTATTATCTGTTGGTCTAGCATAATCTAGTTAGGACCTGGTAGAAATCATACTCATTCGATGGACAACTGTTTGTATGTGGGTGACCAATGAAAGTTGTCATTTTTCTGTATTTTCTCGATAAAAGTCATGAATACTATAAAGAACTTTTTCATCTAGTATATGATAGTCAAATTAGTAGTTCTAAGGGAGAATATGAAAAGAATGTAGATCGTCATTAAGACTAACTAAATTTGGATTTTTATTTAAATTTTCTTCCTAAAAAAATAGAAATAGAGTTTCCAATTATTGATTTTTTTGTAGACTTTCTTACTATGATCTTTTAAAGCCAAAACTAGTGGATTAATTTAGCATAAACATAAAACAAAAGGGAGCTCTAATCTACATAGGATTCACTAAATAGAATGTCAAGCGACATTATCTAAAGGCATTTAAAAGTTATTTCATCAACAATGCATTTTATTTATTGCTTTAAAGGCTTGATTATGGTTAAATTATAAGGTTTATTCATAGGATCTACTCAAATTCACTTCTCTATGAATATCAATCTTCCCCAATATATTGGTTCAATGCATAAAGCCTTGGTGTCATGATCCACTTTCTCAATGTTTCCCATTCTTTACATTGCAATTATACTACTCACAATCACATAATTGTGATACATTTATTATTTTTTCCTCCCAAATAAGCCAAGTATAAAGGATGCTTCAAATAAAAGCTTTCCTGGTGCCCATTCTACATAAAGAGGTAACTTCATTGTCTTAATTTATTCTTGTGAATTTAAGGAATGAGTGCATTAGGTGCTTACTAGTCTTGAAAATAGTAGGTCTAAGAAACATAAAGCCCTTGTCAGATAATCAGAGAGCCCACACTAAGATTAGTAGCTGTGAATCACAATGGAAGGTATTTGTATTTTCATTGACTATCTATCATTTACAAAATATTAATTCTTAGAAAAGATCCAGTATTTTATTTTTGATGAGAACTAGTTTGAACCATATAATTTGTTGAATGGTAATTAATGTCTCACGAGTAGAATTCAAGGAGTACACTTCCAATAATGAGGCATGAATCTATATATATCACTTTGAATATTTTTAGTACACTTGTTGTGTGTTCTATTGATGTTTCTTCATTCATATCCTCATGAAGGAAATCACTACCTATTTTAAAGAGGATGAATCAAGCAAATACAATGAATGCAAAGGTTGTGATATTGTTTGAACAAATGAAAAGAAAATATTATGTTAAACTTTCATAATAGAAGCCAATTGATTTTTGAAGTCTTTAAAATTTATTCTTAATTAACTTCATATTGCATGTAGGAAAACAACGAAAGTTCAGAAACGGCCAAGAGAATCAAAGGTTGCCCTAGTAAGATGTAGTGATCTTAACCTCTATAGTGCCTATTATGCTAGTCTAGATACATTAACAAACGTTTTTAGGAGTGTTCTAAACAATTTGGATATTTAAACATTGTTCATGAATTCAGTTAAGGCTAAAGTGAATAGTAAAGTTGTTCGTCAAGTGAGTATTGGCAGGGGCCATTTGCGGAGGAGTAGAGTCAGTGATAGTTTTGTAATAATGTAAGTAATGAAATTTGCAACTTTTAAATATAATTGCTTATCATACAGATGCTGCTACTTTGTCTTAGTTGTATTTTTACTATATAGTGAGTAGCTTTACAGTTTACTATTATGTCAAGCATTAGAAGTTTTCTTGGTTTTATATGAGTTATTAGTTGTACTTGGCTGATAATGTTACTTTATACGTTTGTAAATAGGGCTCCTAACATCAAACTACTATAGGTGTTTGTGTGTCATCTAGAAAACATATCAAAGTGAGTTATATTGCTTCTGTGTTGTTATTACTTTTTATCTGATGCGATGTAGTTTTATCTCTTCTATAGTTCCTTTTAATTTCAAACAATAATTTTATGGCTCAATATGTAATTTGGTACTCTAAATCTTGGGTAGAAGATAATGGATGTTTCGTTATCCTTAATTAGTCTACTAAAAATATGAGAATATTTGTTACAGATGCAGTTTGTTGTGTGTGAAAAGTTTTTGGACAATGATTGTTTTCGATATAACTTTCCAGTTGACTTTTGTTTGAGAATTAGATGAAATCCTCTACATAGCTTGTAAGGCTTGATAGATATTCAAAATGCTCATTATTTGGGAGTTTATCTTCTAGCTAGTAGTAATTGTTTGTAAATAGCTCTATCCACATTAAGAATCTTAGTATATCAAGATACTTCATAAGTTTTTGATACAACACCTCACTTAAAGAATTATTTTAAAAGGAAAAATAAAATGGAAAAATAAAGGATCACAAGGAAATCACACGAACATGGAAAAAGTCAGTAATGAAGGAGTTAATAGTGTAAGGTAGTTTCTGAGTCTTGTATAATTCTAGGAAAACCTGCAACCACTCCACTTGCATGTTCTATATAATTAACACTTTGAGCTCCACTTTCTAATTAATTTTGCTAAGTCCTAGGAATTTGTTATGTTCTTAATAGTTTAAATAGTCTTGCTTGTTTTGTTCATTTAAAATGGCGTAATTACTTTGGGTCATTATGTTAGAGTCTCATCCTCTCCATATGGACTATCTTTAAGTGTTATTTCATTTAAGTTTGCTATTAGGAAGCCATCTTCCTTACTTTCATCAATAGCTCCTAAAATTTTGGTATCAGAGCCTCATACTACCCCTTAATGGTTTCCACCCGCTCCACTTCCTCAATTGACCCCCCACCACGTCCCCCCCTTCCGCTACAAAACACTTCTCCTACACAGCTAGTCAACCTTTACAACAAAGTCATTCTCTAAAAATTGGCCCTCCTTACATCCTAAATGATAGCCATGGATGTTGATATGAAGGTTCAATCTAAAGCCAAAAGGTGTTCATCATGTTATAGAACTTCACGATAATGCAAGATCATTATGGGACGACGAAGCTAATGCCCAAGTTGACCCACCATAGTGGTAAAACCCTTCTTATTGACATTATACAAAGATGAAATTTCTTCGTTTTAATGGAGGAGATCCTCACGGTTGGATTTTGAAGGCCAAAAAATACTTTCGATATTACCAAACACCCGAGGAATTGAAAGTTGATATTGCTGTCATGTATTTAGAGGGTGACTGTTATGGTCCCAAAAGAATGATCTTGTTATAGGTCTTTGTAGAAGGAAGTCAGATGATAGTTCTAAATGTTTCTTCACCTCTCTTCTTTTCTTTTTCAAATTACTCATAAAAATTGAGAACTCATTTGAGAGAACTTTTCGATCTCCTAGATGTAAGTGTTAGAGGAAAAGATAAGTTGCCTTTGCCAGTTTTCTATTTATTCAATATATAAGGTACTAGTATAATAGTCACGAATTACAACTGCTTCAACCAAATAACTACTAATGACTAATTATAGGAGAGAAAATATTCTATGCAAATATAAAAAAGTAGGTTGCTTTAGTTAGACAGCTTCTCCTACTGAATTGTTGCTGAATCTGTTTGCTTATACCCCCCATAAGTGCGGCATTTATAAACCTTTAGAGATGTAGCATTACTCCCCTCCCTTAACAAGCTTGTCTTTAAGCAAAAAGGAAGGATGTGACTACTTCAAAGTGACAACATCCTCTCAAGAAGCATCAGCTAGAGATAAACCCTGCCAATTGACCAGCACTTGGGAAATACCATGAATAGTTTGTGGTTGAAGTCATGTCTCATCTTGTAGAAAAACTGACAATGTAGGATGAATAGACATATTCGTTTGACCGTGGAAAGGCTTCAAATAAGAAATGTGAAAACTGGATGCAAACGAGAGTTTGATGGTAGTGATAAGCATTAAGTAACCTGGCTGACGTAGGTGATGACAAGAAACAGACCATAAAATTTAGGTGATAGTTTACGGTTGGATCTTTGGCACAAGAAAATTTGATGATAAGGCTGCAACTTTAAGAGTACCAAGTCACCAACAACAAACTCCAAATGTCGATGCCTAGAGTCATACTGATTTTTCATATGTGACTAAGCTTGCAATAGATGTTCATGTAGAGACTGAAGCATAGTGTCCCGATCATAAGGAGCGATATCTATTATCTAAAAATTGGTTGATATGAAGTACAAATTTTTGTAGATAATCGGAACATCAAATAGTATAAGATGAATTGTTTGGATCTTTGTAAAGAGGGAATGTTTGAGTAGGGAAATGATATTTTGAGTCTATTTCCTGAAAAAGAAGGTAAATTTGTTAGACATTATCTCTCATTTTGTTCTCCCAGTTTCTATGTCTATTTTGGTGAAACTTTGTAGTCTTTCTACGAATCATTGACATGTTTATGGAAACAACATTCAAGCTTTCTAAACAAATATCATTTGGTTACGAATAAGGATGTGGTCATCATACGTTCGGTGTCTCAAATTAAAATGAGTAAGGTTGCATGCGGTTTTGATTTATTACTCAATTTTGTAAAAATGAATGTATTTCCTTTCAATACCGATTGTTGTGCAGTTTTCACTTATCATGGGTATAATAAAATTATAGAGATGTTCTTTCGATTGTTTTTGCAGGCGCATTTGCAAAGGCACCATTTAAAGATCACTTTAAGTATAGAGTGACACGAGGTATATGGATAGCAAAGCTTTTTAGAAAATTTAGAGGAGGACCTAAAGAATTCTCTAAAGGTAATCTTTACCCAATTTTTCAAGCTCAAGCTCAGTTTCAACTTCTATTGGCTTCATTATCGACGAATGTGCAAATGAGTTATGGTAGATTTTTCTCATATGAAAAATCATTAATGAATGATTCTTGCTATGCAACATTTTGGAAACTTAGAATATTGATTTTAGAAATGTGTTTTCTGCTAAGTAAATTTTTAAAATTTTTAAATTTGATTGCTTGTTATGATGCAGTGTTTAACTCTATCCTTCTGTGAGAAATATAAGCTTTGACTTATTACAACCTAATATTTAGGTATATATTTTCAGAATTTCCTATATGGTAATTTCTTTTTTCTCCTTTTCCCTATTCTCATAAATGCGTTCATACTTCTAACGAGATTACCTAATATCAGTGCCTTTATAAGTGCTTCGAAAATTTTTATAAAGTATAAAACTAAGATGACGGGGTAATTGTATATATAGGACTATTAAAATGTTGTTTGAATGTGAACATTTATATTTCTTTGGTTATTGTTCTCAAATTTAAACTATTGAACCCTTCTTTGTTTTTGTTAAAAACCTAATATTATTTTTACTATGCTTTCATTCTTAATAGTTGCATTTATATTCTAATTGTTTATTATGACAGTTTGTTGTTGAACCTGACTCCATTGACGACAAAAATTGATGAATTTTGGGCTTTAATGGCATAAGGTTGTTGCTGTATGACAAAACAAAAGTTATTTACTAAACTTGTTCATTTATGCCATTTGGAACATTACTCAATAAGGTCAGCTATAGTTACTCTATTGTATAGTTTGAAATAGCAAATGCACATTTTGTCCTAAAGGCTTGATTTGTTAGATTTTCTTTTAAGAATTTAGTTTTGATTTGTGAAAACCTAAAAGATTACCACCTTGATGATTTACTACCTATTGCTAATTTTTTCAAATAGCCATAGAAAGCATGAAAGGTACTTAACAATTATTCTTTTAATCTTTCATTGTATTAAAGTAAGTTATTTCTTTATCCATCTGATACATAACATTTTCCATAAGTAACTATAATTGCTGAAGATGTTTTAGGTATGCCTTGGACTTGGTCGTCCTATCTCTGAAAGAGGAATTGGTTTCTACCATTGCCTAGCAATGGCCATCCTTGAAAAATGTAATCCAATAACTCCAAAGCAATTGGTAAGTGTAATTACAGTATTTTACTGCACACAAAATCTTTACTTCAATATTGTAATTATTTATACCTATAGTTTGTTGCAGAAGACGACTCTGTTGATGATGAAAATGACTTAATTTGGTGGTTTTGATAGAGAAGGTATGAAGGTAACCATTTTCTTTCTTGCTTAGTAAAGAAATATTGATTCTTAGATAATTGGATTCCTTAATGCATGTATTTACTGTTGGGATTTATTTTTAAGTTTAGTGTTAAATGATTAGAGTTTTAAGGTTTAGGTTTTATAGTTTAGGTTTTAAGATTTAGATATTAGGATTTAGGATTTAGGATTTAGGATTTAGGTATAGGTCTTAGGTATTAGAATTTACAATTAAGGTTCATGGTTTAGGTTTAGGTTTAGGTTTAGGTTTAGGTTTAGGTTTAGGTTTAGGTTTAGGGATTAGGGTTTAGGTTTTAGGTTTTAGGATATAGTATTTAGGATTAAAGTTTAAGGTTTAAGTTTAGGATATAGGTTGTAGGTTATAGTCTTAGGTATTAGGATTTAGGGTTTAGTGTTTAGGATTAAAGTTTAAGGTTATAGGTTATATAATATAAGGTTATAAGTTATTGGTCATATTAGGATTTAGAATTAAGGTCCATGGTTTATGATTTCGAATTAAAGTTTAATGTTTAGGTAAGTTTAGGTTATAGGTTGTAGGATATAGGTTTTAGGGAGGGTTTAGGGTTTTAGGGGTTTAGGAGAGGGATTTTTAGTGTTTTTTAGTGAGATAAAATTCTCTGAAATTTCTACAGTCCCAATGCGCTGAAAATCCAAGTCCCGCTCTCCGGCCACTGCCATCGGCCGACCAACCACCGTTAGCAGCCAGGGCGCCACTGCGCCTGCCACCACTGCCGTCGCCGGAAAATTTTCCGGCGACCCATTTTCAGTCCCACCGCTACCATTAGCTTTGGATTTTCCCGATCTACGTGACCCAACTACCGGTTTACTTACCAGCTCAACCCACAAGCCTAGATCTGGGCCCGAATTTTCAGCCCCACCATCCTCTTCCCCCCCCCTCACCCACCTCGCTGCCGGTGGTGAACCCCCCAACGCCACCTCCTGCACCCACCCGCCTCTCCCTATCGTCGGCCACCCACCCCTCCCGGATCTACCCATTGGCCTCACCGTCCACCCACACAACTCGCACGCCCGCC
>JAOTJB010322590.1:0-14233 GCA_027123815.1 Erythroxylum minutifolium | reverse complement strand
TTGAGAAGTTAAAGATGCTATAGATTAATCTCTCCTTTGTTGAGGCATTAAAACATATGCCTAAATATGTATAATTTCTAAAGGACATATTATCAAAGAAGCATACTTGGGAAGATAATCAGACGGTAGCTCCAACTGGCACTTGCAGCTTAATAGTTACCAGTCAAATGCCTTTGAAATTGAAAGATCCAGGAAGTTTCATAATACCTTTTGTGGTTAGTGAATTTGAATTTACAAATTGTTTGTGTGATTTAGGAGCTAGTATCAATCTTATGCCATTGCCAATATTCAGGAAGTTGGGACTGGGAGAGGTTGAGCAGACATCAATGTTAATTCAATTGGTTGATCAATCTATTACAAGGCTGTTTGAAATAGTGGTAGACATTCTGATGCGAGTGGATAAGTTCATTATTCTATTAGATTTTGTGGCTTTAGATTTTTAAGAAGATAAGAACTGCCCACTGATCTTAGGTCGACCATTTATAAACACAGGAAAAGCCATAATTAATGTTCATGAAGGGAAATTAACACTTTGAATAGATGAAGATCAGGTCAAATTTAATATGAATAAAGCTTTAAAGAATCTAATAACGAGTAGTGCATTCATAAAAGTTGAAATTATGGATCAACTTTTGCAAGAATAAGATAAGAGTTGCGTAGCAGAAGTGCAGTCATTAGAAACAGAGGCTGACATTGAATATCATAATCCTGAATCTAAAGCAGATGATGAGATGGAGGAGGTAGATGCTCAATTGCATTAAGACAAATTAGTTCAGATTGAAGAACCCACACCACCATCTTCATAGAAACCTCCGACATTAGAGGTTAAGCCTTTGCCTACACACCTTAGGTATACCTTCTGAAGGTCAAATGCTACCAATAATAATTTCCAACCAATTAAAAGAAAAATAAGAAAGTAAGGTTGTGGAAGTTGTTAAGAAGCAGATGAAAGCCATTGGATGGCAGATTGCTGACATTTGAGGAATAAGCCCGAATGTCTTCATGTATCGAATAAACTTAGAGGAAAGATGTAGAACGGTGAGGGAGCATCAACATAAACTAAATCCTAACATGAAGGAGGTGATTATGAAAGAGATTATAAAACTCCTAGATGCAGGGATAATTTATCCCATCTCTGATAATGAAGGGGTAAGCCCAATAAAATGCGTACCTAAAAAGAGAGGAATGACGGTGATAGTAGAGAAGCAATTTCAATAAGAACAATCACAGGATGGAGAGTATGAATAGATTATTGCAAGCTCAACTCAGTGACTAAGAAAGATCACTTTCCTCTTCCATTTATAGACCAAATGATAGAAAAGGTAGTCAACCATTCATTTTATTATTTCTTAGATGGATACTCAGGCTATAACCAAATTTTCATCTACCCTGATGATCAGGAGAAAACCACATTCACTTGCCCTTATGGCACCTTCGCATACAAACAGATGCCTTTTAGACTTTGCAACGCTCCAGCCACATTTTAGAGATGCGTGATATCGATCTTCGCTGACACGATAGAAGGCATAATGGAGGTGTTCATGGATGATTTCTTAATCTTTGGAGATTCTTTTCATATATGTTTAACTAATTTAGATAGGCTTCTTCAAAGTTATGAAGAATCACATTTGATGCTAAATTAGGAGAAATGTCATTTTGTGTTACAAGAAGGGATAGTTCTAGGCCATAAAATCTCCAATCAAGGATTCAAAGTTGACAAAGCAAAGAAAGAGGTAATAGAGAAACTCCCACCATCAAGCAATGTAAAAGGATTCATCAAATATTTTTCACAAATTACGAGACCTTCGATAAACCTTTTAGTTAACTATGTGTCCTTCATGTTTGATGAATGTATGCATTCAACACCTTAAAGGAGGCATTAATATCAACACCAATTTTATCACCACCGGACTGGACACTTTCTTTAGAACTTATTTGTGATGCAAGCGATCAGGCTATTGGTTACATTTTGGGCCAAAGAAAAGATAAGAAGCTGCATGCGATTTACTTTGTCATTAAGATTCTTGACCCCAGCTGAATTATACTACTACGAAAAAGGAACTACTTGCAGTAGTGTACGTGTGTGATAAATTTAGACAATATCTTATAGGTTCAAAGGTAATTGTATTTATTTACCATGCGACACTCAAATACCTTTTCAATAAGAAAGATGCTCAACCTAGGCTCATTGAATGGGTGTTACTTCTGCAAGAATTTGATATAAAGGTGAGAGATAAAAAAAATGTAGTTACAGACCACTTATCTAGACTTAAGGGAGGGGAATGCTAGAAAAGTAATGACATTAACATAAATTTCCCCAATGAAACTCTGATGTGACTCGAGAACTTGATTACACCGCGGTTTGCAAATATTGCCAATTATGTTGCCAGGGGTAAACTTCCGTCAGATCTTTTTTACCAACAAAGGAAGAAGTTCTTGCATGATTGTAACCGATATATATGGGATGAACCAACCCTCTATAGAGCTTGAGCAGATGGGTTAATGTGACGTTGTGTTCTAGATGAGGAAATGTTAGATATCCTAAAGCAATGTCATGAAGGTCAATATGCTGGGCATTATGGAGCCAACCAAACGGCAGCTTGGATACTTGAGAGTGGATTTTACTGACTACAGTTGTTTAAGAATGCACAGACCTACGTGGCATAATATGGTCGATGCTAGAGAATAGGTAACATTTTCAAGAGGGATGAAATTCCTTTATCCAACATTCAAGAAGTATAAGTCTTCGATATATGGGACATCGATTTTATGGGTCTGTTCCCATCTTCAACAGGGAACATGTATATTTTAGTGGGGTTGATTATGTTTCACATTGGGCCGAAGTAGTAGCTTCTTCAACCAATGATGAGAAGGTAGTACAGAAGTTCATCAAAAGGCTATTTAACTAGTTTGGAGCACCATATACAATAACAAGTGATGGAGGTGTACATTTTTGCAACAAATCTCTTGATGGCCTCTTAAAAAGATATAACGTACACTACTAAGTAGCTACACCTTACCATCCATAGGCTAGTGGCCAAGTGGAAGTTGTTAACTAGGAACTGAAATGAATTATGGAAAAGACAGTGAATAACTCTTGAAAGGATTGGGCAGCAAAGTTAGATGATGCCTTATGGGCCTATAGGATAACTTTTAAAACATCCATTGGAACAACTCCATATAGGCTTGTTTACGGGAAAGCATGTCATTTTTTGGGCTAATTAGAACATCAATGCATACTGGGCGATTAAAGAATTAAATTTTGATTGGAAACAAGATGGCAAAAAGGGACGTCTACAACTGGATGAACTTGAAGAGTTTCATTTTAATGCTTACTAAAATGCAAAACTCTACAAGGAAAAGTTGAAGAAATGGCACGATGCTCATCTCAAACAAAAGGACTTCAAAGTAGGAGACACTGTTATGCTATATAACTTAAAATGGTGGCTATTTCCAAAGAAGTTGAAGTCTAGATGGAGTGGACCATTCACAGTTATTCAAGTTTTTGATCATGGATCTCTCAAATTGAAAAACACTAACAAGGAGACTTTTAAGGTCAATGGCATCGGTGCAAACGTTATTTTGGAGGAGTGCTTTTCAAAGATAAGGAACCGATTCCTTGTCTCCGAATAATTAAAGACACTGTCCTGGATGCAAGGTCAAGCTAAGGACTATAAACTAGCAAGTTTAGAATTTTATTGCAAGTGTTAGATATAGATAGAATTATTTTCAATAAAACATTAGTGATTTATGTTAACTCTCAGGGCGTTCAATTGCTACCTCCGACACTATCACCGTCTCAATCTCCATAGGATTTATGTCTAACTCATTTATTTTTCTTTTTAAAATTAGCCTTCAGTTCTAATTTTTATGTTATTTTATTTTATTTTCTATCTATTTTAATTTCTGTCTTTCTTATCTTTTATGCACTTGTGTTCCCTTCACACATTGAGGACAATATGTTGTTCAAATGTGGGAAAGGGTTAAATGTTTTTCTTTTGTTTGTGATTTTGCATTATGACAATTATTAGGTTTCATTTTGTGAACTGTATGAATGTGTCAATGGCTTAGATGGAGTGAAATTTATTTAATTTTGAACATAGTCTATTAGGTTAAATAATCATTATGTCACAAAATTAGTGAATTAGGAGTCTTTGGATAAATATATAGCTTAATTAAGATTTAGTGTAAAATTGGCACCCTATAAGTTGTCACATTCATTTATAATTTAAGGCCTTTTAACTTAAGTAGCTTAACTAGTATTTTTCATGGAAATGAGTAGCCTAAGCAATAAGGTAGTAATAATAATAAAAAAGTGTTTTGTTAGTAAATCACTATTCCACTGACCTTTGGGTTATGAATAGAGGTAGTAGCCAACTGAAAACATGATATAGCTAAGTAACTAGATCGATATGCATCATAAATGTATGCCTTCACATTAAAAAGCTATAATGACATTTCAACTAAGCTATGTGATAAAAAAATGACTTCATTGAGTAATCAGATCGACATTCATTACTAATGTTTTCCTTCGCATAAAAAGACTAAATCTATGTTCAAAAATTAAATAAAAATATTTGGTGTTTCCTTAATAAAACCTACCAGACTTGCAATAAGCTTGACTTTCATGAAAATATACTTAGGAATAGATAAAAAGTCTGAAGGACCCAGGAATTATTAATGAGTGTGCAATTAAAAAGGGTAAATAAATTAATACTTAGGTCTCGATTAAGTTGTATATTTAGCTCAAAAGCCCTAGAAGTATATTTTACATGTTAATGATTTTACATAACTAAATGATTCTGTTCAAGATTAAATTCATTTCATGAACATCAAAGCCATTGCCTCATTATTGCATTGTGTGATTTATGTTTGTTATGTGTTGTTGTTTTGTTTGCTTAAGGATAAGTAAATATTTAAGTGTGGGGATGTTGATAGCTGTCAATTGCATGATATTTTAGGGTTTAATTTGTGATGTATTTAGTGTGAAATTGAGTATTGAGTGTGTGTTTAGTGTGTTAATTGTGTTAGTTTCTGTGTTTAAGTGTTTTTATGGGTTAGATTAAGTCTTTCAGCTTAAATGTTATATTTTTAAGGTATTGTAATGCGTTTGTTAGTGTTTTAAGGTAAAAGGTGAAGAACAGAGAAGATTCAAGGGCCAAAGCCATAGGCCACGATCATGCACAGCAATGCCATGATCATGACAGAGAAGGACGAGCCAGCAGCAGGCAGGCCACAATCGTTCACCTGGGACACGATCATGACAGAAAAGTCTCTAAGTCAGGCCACGATCATGTATACAGAGCCACGATCGTGGCCTACGTCAGGCTGAAGCAAAACTCGAATTTCATAAGATTTTTTAGACCGTTTCGACCCCGACTTTGACCTAGAGCACCCAAAGTATAAATAGAACATTATAAGATAGATGAAGGGAGCTGGGAGAGTCTGAATAGAGAGCATTCACGTTAGCCATATTTCGAAAAAAACCCTAGAGAGTTTTGAGAGATTAAGGAAGGAGACAAAGGAAAAGAGACAAGGAGATGAAGCTTGACGTGACGTACTTTCCGGAACAAGTAGTTTTTTGCTATCGCTGCCTCCAAGATTTGTTCCGACAATAGTTTCTTTGTTTATTTCAAATTTATTTATGTATAAAATTGGGATATTTATTGAAATTGATGCTGTTGAGTGTGAATTATTGTCTATACTCACCTTCAAGTTTTTAATTCTTGAGATTAATAAAGATTAATTGGTTGTGCTTTCATTTCATTTCATTGTGATTCAATTTCTTCTCGTAATAATTTGGCAATAAATTGAGAGGGTGAGCCGAGTGAAAATAATCAATTTTGGCTAACAAGAGTTAGGTGAATTAATAGGTAAAGAATTGGATCGAACCGGTAGAGTCGTGTAACGAGAGATCTAGCATAGATTCCTGGTAGGTTAATAGACAATTTAAAACTAATTTAGGTTTTGGGTCAATCGCAAATCAAAAGATCGTGATTCCTTAATTTAAATTAGGGATCATCAATTAAATTTAAGAATTATAACTCGAGAGAGAGTAATTCACCTTAGGACGTCTAGACCCATTAAGTAGAGAATTGCATAATTGATTAGGTTTTCGTTAATTTCGAATTAAATCTCCCTTTCTCTCACTTGATAGTTTCTAGGTTAGTTTTGGGATTGGTTTGTATGGATTGTTATCGTATTTAGATTTCTTCAACTCAGTTCTTGAAATTACTTGTTTGATGGATTTATTTTCTACACTATTTTATTTCTTTTGAATTATTGTAGTTTAGTACGACCTTAGATTTTAGGACTAAATTAGGCTTCCTCATGGGATCGATACCTTGGTCCTACGCGAACAACCCGTGCACTTACGAAATTTACCAAAGTTATAAATATTAAAACTTAGCACGTGTAACCTTGCGAACAGACATTACTGAGCTTAATTGGTTTTCATAATTTTATCAATTTTGTCCTTGTGATCATTTTGCAATTTGTAGCTTACTTATAAGCTACAAAACTGATGTTAAATGAAAAGGGTATAAAAAAGTTATTTATAATTGATCCTGGCTGAATTTCCAATGATACAAGGTCAAGCTAATGACCATAAATTAGTATGATTAAGGTAGATTCAAATTGTTATGCAATTAAAGTTATTTTATTTCCATAAATAAATATTAATGATTAGGAATGCATTGCCCTACTAATTCTCTTACTCTCTCTGAATGAATTATATGATAGGGAAACTAGCTTGGTATCAATCACAATTGGTCTCAGCCTTCGACACATCACCACCTCAGTCGTTATGATTGTTTCGTGTTCTAACCCTTCTCTTTTCATTTTTGTTAGTTTTTTCTTCTTATGTTTTCGTATATTATGTTTTATTTACCCTTGGTGTGTTTGTGTACCCTTCTTACATTAAAGACAATGTGTTGTTCATGTAACTGCCCAGACCACCCACAGGTATTGTCTACTTTGAGCCTTAACTTAGCCAAGCTCTTACGGTTTTGCTCTTTCTGCACCCGAAAATAGCGTCTTTAAGGGAGAGGTATCCATACCCTTATAAGGCAAACATCGTTCTCCTCTCCAATCGATATGGGAATCTCATAATCCACCCCTCTTTAGGGCTTAGCGTCCTCACTGACACACCAATTTGGATACTAGCTCTGATACCATTTGTAACAGCCCAAACCACCCGCCCACAAATATTGTCCGCGCTAAGCCATGGCCTAGCCAACCCCTCATGGTTTTGCTCTTCCCACACCTAAGAAGACGCGTCTTTGAGGGAGAGATATCCATACCCTTATAATGTGTACTTCATTCCTCTCCCCAATCGATATGGTGATCTCACAGTTCAAGTATGGGAAAGGTTGTTTGTTTTGCTTTGAGTGTGAATTTTGCATATTGTTATGTTCGTGTGTTTAGGTTGCGTACTGTAAATGTATCGATGGCTTAGATGGAATGAAATTGGTTTAATCTTGAACATAATCTATTAGGTTATGAAGAGTCATTAGCTCGAGAAATTAAAGATCTAGGTTCTTTGGCTAAAATATGCAAGTTAATTAGGATTCAGTGTTAGTTTATCACCTTTTAAGTTAACACATTCATTCATAATTTTAGGTCTTTTGACTAAGTAACTTTGCTAGTATTTTTTTCATGAAAATGAGTAGTTAAAGCAACAAGGTAGGCATTAACTAAATAAAAAAGTATTTGAAATTTTTAAATAAATAACTATTCTGCTAGCCTTCAGGTTATGAATAGAGCCAGTAGCTAGTTGAGAACGTGATGTAACAAAGCAACCAGATTGACATGCTTCACAAATGTGTGCCTTCACATTAAAATGATGTAATGATGTTCCAACTAAGCAATTTAATAAAAACATGACTTAGTCAAGTAACTGGATCAACATTCATCACCAACGTTTGCCTCTGCATAAAAAAGTTAGGTCTATATCCACAAAAAGTAACTAAAAATGTTTTCTAATAAAAACCTACAGAACTTGTAAGTACTTTAACTTTTCATGAAAATGTACTTAGGAATAGTTACAAATTTTAAATGACCAAACAATTATTAATATGTTTGTACAATTGAAAAGGGTGAAGAAACTTGATAGTTAAGTTTTGATTAATATGTATATTTAGTCCAGAACTCCTAGACATGCAGTTTGCATGTTAAGGATTTAGAATAACTTGAATGATTATGTTTATAGTTAAATTTGTTTCTTGAATTTGAAGCTATTGCCTTATTATTGCATTATTGCATTGTTTGCTTGAGGACAAGCAAATGTTTAAGTATGGGGATGTGATAAGTATAAATTGCATCATGTTTTAGGCCATAATTTGTATGTGTTTAGCCATCAATTCAATCATTTAGTATGTGTTTAGGTTAGAATTGTGTTGGTTTGTTAATTATTTGTATTTTAAGTGTTTTAATGGTTAGTATAAGCTTTTGAGCTTGAATATAATATTTTTGCTATACCAAGCCACGATCATGAAAAAAGCCCAAGGAATGGCCCACGATTGTGTCTTGTAGGCCACAATCGTGATAGAAGGCTCAGATGTGAGCCACGATTGTGGCCTTTGTCAGGCAAACATGCAGATACTTATGAACTTCATAATTTGAGGTATTTTTTGGACCTTTTGGACTCCAAAAAAGCCCTAGGGTCACTTAAAAGATAAGAGAATATTTAAAGAATAAGAAGAGTTGAAACAAGAGAACTTTCATGCAACCTCTGTTGAAAAACCTAAAGAGGAAAAAGGAGGAAGAAGAAGCGGTCTCGACATGCTTCCCAGATCATGGGGTTTTCTGTTGCTACTGCCTTCCCAAATCCTCCATTCTAAGTTTCTATGTCCTTTTTATTTCAATTTTATTCATGTATAAAGTTAGGATGGATTCTATGATGATAGATAGTAGAATGATGATAATGTTCTAACTTTCCTTCGGGATTTTATTTTGATTTAATGATATTCTAGTCAATTGTGTATTTTTTGGATGAATGTTGTGATTCAATTACGTTCTTGCATAATTTGATAATAAACTGAGAGGGTGAACTAAATGAAAAATGATTAAATCGGAATAATGAGATTTAGACGATTTAATAAAAACGGTGATAAATGATATTAGGAATTGTGTGAAGAGAGATCCCATGTGATGTTTCAATAGTTTATTAGAGTGTTTCAGATCTAATTAGGTTTTGGATAATTTGTGAATTAAGAGATTGTAAATTCCATAATCTAACTAGGGTTTATAATTTAGGGTTTAATGGTTATAACTTGAGAGAGGATAATCAGCCTTAAGACAGTTTAGAACTGACACTCCATTGACACATAATTGGCTAGATTAGTATTAATGATAAGTAAAATCCCCTACCTCATAACTTAATTAATTTCTTTTGATTGATTTTCATTGTGTTTCTACGTTGGTCAAATTTCATTTCTTTTATGTTAATTTCTGAATTGCAACTCTTGCCAATCATTTTCTTAGATTTACTTGTCTTGTGAAACTTTATTTCTATTCATTCAATCTTCTTAGCCTTAGATAATATAGAATTAGATTAGTTCCACATTCCTTATGGGATCGACACCCCTCATACTATAATTACGACCCATGCACTTGCAGTATCTAAGTGCTTATAAATTTAAAAGCTCAAATGACACGATCAATGCTAAGAAACTGAATTTATTAAGTGATTTGCTTTGATTTGAATAAAGTGATCTCATGAGGAGTTTAAGCCTTCATGCCACATATCTTTGTTTCTTATGTAGATATATTTTTTGCTTTTAAATTTCTAGAACTTGGATTTCATCTTTTTGAAACTATCTGTAAGATGTGTATAACTATTAAAACGATGTAAGTAATTAAGATTGAGTTTTAGCCAAATTGCCTATCTTTTATAGATTAATCTATTAGTGAGCCCATTCGAGCCTTATATAATTATTTTAGGCTTTTTTTAGTAGCATTTCCTAAATAAATTTAAGCATAAAAGAAAATTAACTTTGAGCTTAGTAGTTTGTATGAGCTACAAAACAATCGCAATACATATGAATGAAATGCAATGCTGAGTTGGATTATAAATTCTTACAAGCAACAGCAGAAGGATGGGATCCTATACATCAGCTTTCATTATTACAATCTACAACTTATGGAGAGAAAGAAATAGATGAATTTACAAAGAGGAGGAAATAAGCAAACAACATCTGGCAAAGGACATCATTAATGAAATTAGAGCACTTACTATTGCTAAATTAGTACATAATGATTTGTTAATAGGAATGAAGCAAAGGTGGAACTTGTAACTCCTTTTCTTATAGTAGTAAGTTGCATAAATAGGTGATTAGCTCCTTAAGGTGAGTTCATTGTAATGTTGTAATAGTTTTACTAAAGTTAATTTTTTGCAATTTTAAAAAAAAAGTTACTTACTCCCTAATTCATAATTAGTAAAGCTTTTGCTTGTGTTTTGATATTTTTAGGAATGGGATGGAAAAGAAATAAGTGTGGGGTAATTGGTAAAGTGCATGAAAGAGGCAATGTAAAAAGAGAGTTTCATACTAATTTAAATTGAAAATAAAAAAGAAAAAGAAAAAAATAAAGTGTTGAAAATTAGTTGACATAGATTTATGGCTTCAAATAAATGAAGAAAAGGAGTGACTGCAAGAATATAAGGAGTTAATGAAGTGAGGAATTGATGTTTCTATTTACATACTTATTATTACCCTACTAATTATGAATATTTTTATTTCTCCTATTTCCTTTTCCTTGATTTGACCTATTAACCCTTTAGCCTATTACACCTAATTAAAGTCGTTTTCGTTTTTTTGTATATTTCTATTTTTGTAGTGACTGTTAGATGATTTGTCAAGCCTATGGTATGTACATTAACATAGTAAGAAGTTAAGGGCACCTCTCAAAAATTTTAAACACTTGTAGGAATGAGTGATACCTTGTGAGGACATAACAATTCAAAGTATTGGAGCTTAATGGATGAAGTAGAATAGTATTTGCATTGTCTAGTTTGTATTATGATCTATTTAAGAAGTAATAAGAGTTTAAGTTTTATAATTTGATTGAGATTTGGATCTTGTATATCTTATATTATTGATTATAAAGTTGACTAATATATATGTGTTTAGGTCAATATTTATTAGCATTATTTAAGTAAACCCTCAAGAGAGTATAATTCCTTCAATGAAGATACATAGGAATTTAAAGACTTATAGCATATGCTAAATGTTATCTTACATCTATGAAAATGAAATTATTTTTATTCTAGTTAAGTTTAGGTTAGTAGTTACAATTTATATATCATTAATTACTTGAGGATAAATTATAAGTTAAGTATGAGGGAATTCGATAAGTCTATATATTACATGTTATTTGAGATTAAATTACCTGGTGTTTCACTTATTATAGCATTTTTTATTTAGATTTTATGATTTTTTATGCTTAGTTTATTTTCTTATAGGCGATGATTTTGAAAAGGGAAAACAATTTTGAGTGAAACTTCTTCCACCATAATCCAATTGATGAGATTAAAATTATTTAGAAGATGAAAAGATAGTAATCAACTTTGTAGAAGACATGAGAAGCCAATTCTAACTCAAAGATGTAAAAAGGTGAAGAAGTTGGTAGAACAAAACATAACAGGTATCAAATGTACCAAAATGATAGGTAATTGTCTTTCACAAAGGTTTGAGGAGCTAAGAACTAGAATAAGACCAACATTGGCGTTGATCACAGGACAAAAATAGTTACTATTTTAAAAATAAAGTTACAAAATAAAAATGACACTGGATACAACTTAGTGTTAGGTAACAATTATAAACCAACTTATGAAGAAAAATTTTAAAATAAAAGTGATCATTGGATGTTAGTCCGATGCCAGTTTTCATGCATAATTTACAAGGAAATATTATTTCTCAAATTTAAGTAATCTATAAGTCTAATTTTGTAACACTAACTATAAATACTTATAGTATAATTAAGTTAAAGGACTTTTAATAGACTTTTGAGAAGACTCTTGTTTAGTTTTTAGAATATTTCATTCTTTCTTAGCATTAGGGGAAGATTTGAAGCAAGATTGGAGAAGTTAATGACAACTTCTGTCAATTGTTTCTTCAACTCTTTTCTTTATATTGAGTTTTATTTGTTAATATTTAATTTTTATTATGTTTAATGGCTAGAAACCTTAACTAGGGTTATAAATGTAGCTTATATAGATTTTTCAATTATTAATATATTTTTATTATTAATTGGTTGAATTTATTATCTTATTCTTAATTGTTGTGTTTAGTCGTAATCACCATATATTTAATCATAAGAATTATATGAAGGACTGACATGTAAAGTCTGATATGTGCACTAGATAGTAAACACTTTGGTGATAATGTGGATTAACTATACTTGAAGAATTTGATTAGATTAAATCATGCATCTAGAAGTGGCAGTTGATATATTTGTACACTTTGATGGAGGGAATACATACTTTAAATTTATTATTGCAGTTGATATATTTGTACACTTTGATGGAGGGAATACATACTTTAAATTTATTATTTCATTATATATAATCAAGTGTGTTCAATAATTGGAATTTTGGGGTAAAAGGAAAAAACCTCCATGTACTTAGGGAAATTTTAGAAGAACTCTTATATTTTAGAATTATCAAAGAAAAATTCCTTATAATTTAAATTTTCTAAAAAAAGAAAAACTTTAGAGTTGACTTCTATAAAAAAAACTAACAGAACTTCTAATATGTCAAAAGTGTTCCACGTTAACTAATAAAATTAAGGTGATATGGATCTAATCTTTAACCTGACCCTATCCTTTTGCTCGACTCGAACCTAACCTATAAATAACCTAACCCTCCTAATCCACCTAACTACCAATACCTTATAAAAAGCTAATTTTCCCACAACTAAGAAAGTCTTCACTATCAGTGGGCTGTTATTTCTCAGGCATTCTTTTCTTCATCTCCTCTCTTTGTCTACATCTCTAACTACATCTCTTTCTCCTCTCTTCATCCGCTATTACTTCTCAACTCCATTGCACTCATTATTTATTCGAGGCTATCGCTTGCCAAGTATTTTTTCTCTTTTTTAATCTCCAAATACATTTGATGATAGTAAATATTGTATGACTTGGTTCTTTTTTTCCTTTTAATCCCCTTTTTTTCTTCTTGGACTTGAGTGTCTTGGCTGGATTTTAAGAGAATGTTAAATATTACATTGAATTCTGGAATATTTTATTTCATTACTTAGATCATTCTCTATTATTAACATCCTTAGTAAGCAAATTGTTAATGATTTAGCTTTGTGATATACAAAAATTGGCTAATTATTTGAACTCTTCTCTATAATAGAGTCAAGTGCTTATTTATTTGTTTCCATTCTTTTACTTTCCAAGTCCTTGTGTATGATACATTTGTTGCTTAATATTGATTCTTATGTGAAAATTTTGTGAGACTTTAAAAATAAAATGGTTAATGGTTCTTAAAGTGATGTACATTGCCCATTTTAAGAATCAAACTAAGGACCTCTTGCACCCAAAGCAACAATTATACCATTAGGTGAAATATTGATTATTGGATATAAAAGAAACCTAATGCATATGCTCTTAAATTAGTTAATGATATTTCTACTTTTAATTGATTTTTTTAGAGATTAAGCTATTTAGAGAATAGGATGCCAATAATGTGAAATATGATTACGTGGTTAAGCTAATAAAGCTTCTCTTGATGCCATCTTTGGCAAGGAGAGCAATGTTGTATTCATTTATATCAACCGCTGAGGAGCATATAGGAGTTTCCATTAAAAGTGATGGGGGCCAATGACTTCCAACAATAGAGTTATCTAGTGTTTCTTCTTACCTGGTATTTTTCTTATCTAATTGTTTTACTCTGCTTCACTTTAGTGGAGTGTGTTTTGTTGATTATAAATAGAACACGTATAAAATTGTGAGTTGTAATTATGCTTATACTATCCCTTGACTTGCCTTGCATTGTCCTTTAAATTTTCAATTACACTTGTATACGTTTTATTATTTGAATCTTTTTTATTGATAGGGAATATAATGAAGTAAATCACACGTTAGTATAGACTTTACGTTTAAGAAACTACATACACAAGAAGGGGGGGTTGAATGGTATATCCTCCTTTTTGAATATAAAATCTTGAAAAGAACTTCTCTTTCTTGTTAAAAAGATATCACAAATTATTACGTAGTTAAATCGCAAATT
>JAOTJB010322528.1:0-14243 GCA_027123815.1 Erythroxylum minutifolium | reverse complement strand
GCGAAAACCATTACCAGTCATATAAATAATCATGTCAAATCATCAAGAATATTTAGATTTGTCACAGAAGCATACCTGAATCCATGAGAACAACGTGATTCTTGAGTCTTGTGGTTATTCGTCTTCCAATTCAATATGTACATCTATTTTCTCTCAAGAACCGTCTCTCTTTTCTGATGGGATATCAGAAAGACAATCGTTCATATGACTTTGGGACTATAACCCTAATGCTTTATATAACTTTTCTTATTTCTATTTTAGCCCATCATAAACAAAAATCAGATTATTAGGTCTCTACACATTAAAGCACATACTTTATTGCATGTTATATAGCCAAAAGCCTTTAACCTTAATAAATTACTTTAACTAGGCTTAACTTTATGATAGCTCATAATATACAATTTATTCATATGTGTGTGTGTGTGTGTGTGTGTGTGTGTGTGTGTTTACCCACACATTGGATTAAGTCCAACATTGCATGATACGTTTTCCTTACTTTTAGAGCAACTATAGTGCTAATAAAATGAAGAGTGATTTTGATAGTATGTCTCATCATTATTAACAATGAAAGACATAATACATTATTATGTCTCTCTATATGTTACTTTGGGAATGCAATTGAAGTGTGATAATGGTAAGGAAGTTGCCAGTGAAATTATATCCTTTTGTTTTTGAAGGACTTGAAATTGATCGAGTCATTTATTCGAGGAAGTGAAATTTATACTCGTGAAATTGGAGAACTAAACTAGCGTATACATTTTATGCATTGGAAATTTGGAATATAAGTTCCTTTTTTCTTTTTTTTTCTTTCCATAAAGTGACAACTCTAAGGTGATTGTTGGAATTAGGTATAGAGCAACCGACATTCAAGCTAAACTTCTTATCATATTACCAACACTATATTCTTATATCAAAAAATTGAAATATTTTTCAAACTTTCTCAAACTTTATATATATGATTTGAATTGAAAAAAAATGAATACTCTTTTCTTTTTATTCCTCAGACTAAGCTTGATTATGACATTTTATTGCATAGTACAATGTCATTGGCTCACTTTACTTTAATGTAAAATAGTGTGCATGTTATAACATTTTTTGATTAATAAGTAAGATCTAGAATCGCTTTCAGATTCTATATATGATAAACTTATTTCCTTTTGGGAATTGTAAATAAAAAATTTTATATAAAGGAGTATAGCTATGGCCAGTTCATATGGGATTGAGTCAAGTCAATACATTTTTAAGTTAAATGAATGTATCCTTAATTAACAAATATTGTCATGAAATTATGATAATATTTAATTATCATCAAAATGAAGATATTAATTGAGCATCGAACACTAATTTTAACATTATAAATGGTAGTTCATAAGTTGCTTTACTAAGAAAGCCAAATTCTGTCACATTTTGAGCTATTTAAATTACTGCTACGTTCTTTCTCATTGAACATTAGGAATTTAATCAAAATTTCTCCTGTTGTTATTAAACCACCAGTCTTATTAATGATTACTTTTATTTTTTAAACTATACTCCTCAAATATTTCAAACTACAATAAACTTATTATATGATTTCTACAATGTTGAAGTTCGTTAGTTCTTTTGAGGTAGTTGATGGTGTTAGCTTAAGGTTTATGATTAACGATTTTGATGATAACTGTACAATATTTCAAAATTCAAATTGGATTCATTTCTTTGTATAATTAATGGTATTCTCAAAAGGAAATGAAATAATAAGAAATACATTTTCTTTCTTGCAAGAATCTTCATTATAAACTTACCTTATTCGAAACGGTTTATCTGAAAGGATCTTACTAATTATGAAGCTTGTATATTAGACCTATGATTACTGGAAGATTTTTGGCAAAGTTAACATCACAGTTATTCATATTTGAATCCATCCAATTGACTAAAGATGCAAGTGAAGCAATGACTAATTGAAGAAATTGACTATTTAAGGAAGAGTCAATGCAACTGTGAAGCACAATTGAACAATATAAAAGCTTACAAAGCTATATTCTCAAAACTCATCAAAAGCATATGCATTCTTGAATGTGATATCTTTGTAAAAATTCTCTTGTGTGTTAGAAAGTGAAATCATGTCAAGAGAGATTACTAAAGCTCATATCAAGCAAATCTCATTTTTATTTGAGAGTTTGTAGAAGCTAGTGAAATACTACCAATGTGGAAGGTTGAAAAAACTTGAAAAATATTAACTTGTGAGCTTAAAGAGGCCTGTCAAATTACTACTTGATTTTATAGTGAAACACTCAAGTTGGATACTTGGGGATTGAACGTAGGCTCAGGTTGTAAACTGAACCAGTATAAATGTAATAGCCAGTTTCTAAACCCATTAAGGGAGTAAGTGTTAGATTACTATATTACATCATATTAGAATAAATTTGGTGCATTTAGGATATGATTTTATGATTTCAGTCACATGCATAATATGAGCATACACACATATGAATGTTGATTTAAAAAAATTACACTTAATTGACATGTTATAGGGTATGAAATCTAAATAATTGTGAAATGATTTTTCTAATTTATTGTATTTTTATTTGCCAATAAAAAGAATTGATGGATTACAATTAGTAATTTGGAGTTATTTGTCCTAATTGGAACATTGATAGATTAATATGTATATTTAGACTAGGAAAAATTTCAAGTAACAAAACAATTAACATTTGGAATTTTAAGATGACTAAGCCTATAAATTGAGTGACATATGGCAGTAGAATTAAGAATGGCCTAGGAACTAAATGACATTTGGCAGCCTAAAGAGAGGACATGTAGCTAGCACAGACACTTGATAAGTGTCCTCTCCGCTTACACCACACAACATACACATGGTAGAATCTCTTCATTTATTGTTTTTACTGAAACTCCCTCCTTCTCCTCCCTCTCATTGCTGAAATTTACTTATCCTTCACATCTCTGTGTTTTGCCTAAATTATGTTCATTTTCCACACCAAAATCTATGCAAAAATCCTTCATAAAGATAGTTAAGGAAATATAACATTGTTAAATTTGTTGTCATCTTCTTATCTTTCTTAAAACCATCCTACTCCTTCCTTGTTCTTGAGATGATCTTGCATGTATGTGAGGCAAAGCAGGCTTGATACATTAAGGTGGTATTTGAGCTAAAAAAGTAAGTGAAATACTAATCTTTGTGGTATGTGATATGATGACTGATTAGGGGTGGATTGAATGTAGTGTTGATGTTGAAGTTATATTAGAAAGTGATGAATGAGTTGGTTACTTTTCTATTTTGTTTCATATGCATGAAAATAATAGTTTATAGGCTATTATATGGATGATCTAATTTGGAATTTGAGGTATAATTGATGAGGAACTCATGCTAAGGATAGGTATTATTAAGATGATTTCAAATTTACGAAAAGTTAGGACTGCATGTGTGATGGTATAAAGTGAATGGTAATGAAACAAATGGGTAAATTTTTATGGGATTTAATGTAACCAATATGGAAGCTAGACTAGCATGAAATGAAGTAGCTTTATAAGACATAAATTTTGGAAAATTTCAAGTGGTAGTGATGTCTTTAAGTATATAAAGTTTGCGTAAAATTGAGGGAAGAAAGACTATGCACGATCGTGGCGCTCTGTACACGATCGTGTCCTATTGCACTAGCTTCTATCACGGTTATAGCATTGTCCGCCATGATTGGGGGCCTAGTTTTGAATTGATAATTTATGTTTTGTGTATATGTTGAACCATTTGAGAAAAACTCACTCCAAATTGGAGTATTTGGACTTGATTAAGGCTTAGAATAAACCTAGATTATTGCTTGATTAATTGGTTAAAGAGCTTATTATGTTTAGGTTGTTAATTAATGTCATAACTTAAAGAATGTATTGTTTTGGTATTAATGTAACCTAATCTGGAAATTAGGATGTGATGAAGGAATAAAGGTATTCTTATGAATGCAAATATGATCATATGAATTTGAGTAATATGTATTAGGTATGGATGAATGCGAATTAGGAAATTGTATGATTATATATTGCAAGAAAAGTTTGGTGAATGTATGATTGATGAATTTAGAGTAAATCAAGCTTACTTAAGGTATAATCCTGATTGCAAACTAAATTGTATACAAGCTATAATGTTTGAATGATCAAGATATTTGTATAAGAATACATACCCAGAAAGTCAATTGAGCAAGCATTGAAATATGACATATACACATGTGCATATACATGATTGCATATTCATATGATTAAACAAACTAGTGATTTGTGAACTATGTGTGTATTGCATGATGATAAACGCGCAAGGTGATCATCAATATACAAACATTGTCGAAACATCGAGGTAATAGCTTTTCTGGAGCGTATTGTCAGTTAACTTAGACGTAGAAACTCAATTATATATGCTTTTATATGAATTGAATGTTTAATCTGAAATGTGTTTACAATTGATTGATAGATGTCAGACTAAGATTCGAGGAGCTTGAGATAAGGCATGAGTATACTGAAATGAAAGCATGGCATATGAAAAGATATATATCATCATATTGAAATGCATGATCAAATAAAGAAGTTATGACCAGAGTGACTGAAATGGGAAAAGAGCTTGAGTACAAGATTGTCAAAAAAGAGAGCCTCAAGCTCATATGCATGGACTTGGCATCTACAATGGATATGGGCCATAAATGATCTAAGTGTCCACAGTGGATACGGGATAGTAGATTGGGTTGATATCCACTTGGTGACAACAAAGAAAAAATGAAAATGGAGACACTTGTGCATTTGCATATACATACCTACATGAATCAAATGATTGAAACAAAATGTATTATTGAATTGTTTTGAAATAATGAATTACAGTTGAAATAAATGGAGGATGTGTTATGATATGCAATACTAGCTTACACGATGTAGTTATTAAAGTATGATGAAATGTGATGTGGTATTCAATACTGGATGGTTTTATATACTTGTTGAATTGGGTTATAATTTGTTTTTATGATCTTACTTAAGTGAATACATCGATGATGGTTCACTTACTATGTTCACAAATTCATCAAAATTGCAACGTTGTTTTTCAGGTTCAAGGGAGTTCTAGCTCCTAAGATAATATAGTAGAAGTCTAATACTTGCATTTTAGGGACAAATATGGCTCAAAGGTCTGATTAGTTGAATCTGAGGAGTCTAGATAGATGTTTTGTGTATTAACATCCCATTTCATGTTGCGCTTTTGGTACTAGGATTGAACTCAAACAAATGTTATGTCATGTATATATATGGATTCTGAATTGTAATGACATGTGACTTTATGTTTGTGAACGAAGTGGGAAGAATTGAACACTTATAATGCTTATGATATGTTTAATGCCTTTAATGAGTTAGTTTGATTGTCATAATGTACCATTTTCATAGAGTATGTTTTCGAATATTCTTTGGTATGTTCAGACATATGCTCTATGGGAGTGGTATGTTACAATAAATCGACCGTGTGCTTCTTCTCTCTCTTTCTCTCTTCTTATCTTTTATATTTTTGCGTTATATTATATGTGTTTTCATTTCAGTAAGAGGCTCCTTCAATTTTATAATAAGTCCCTTCTATTTTAAACTTACTGATGGTTCTTTTTAGTTTTAACAGGCACCTTCTATTTTTAAATTGTTTTAACATGATTCATCGTTTAGTAGGCTTCTTTCATTTAAGCAGGGTCCTATCCCATAAAAGGCTCCTATTGCCTAATATACTCTTATCATTTAAAAAGCTTTATTGTCCAACAGGCTCCTACTATTTTTTATTCATTAACTAGGATTTGTTTTTCTATACGAATTGAAAGTAACTTGCAAATTTTTTTTAAAGTCACACACAATTCACTCGCCTCTTGTGTGTGTTTGCTTTATTAGATGGTCTAATATTATTTAAGAAGAAGCTACTACAATGTTGCAGGCTTTGTGTACTTAGTTTATTAGTAATTGCTCTCTAATATGAGAGATCAACTTATTAGCTACTTGATCTATAGATTTTTCTTTATCCTAGAATAATTTCATATTCCTTTCTCTCTATATGTCGTACATTGTGTTGCCAAAGGCTATTTTGTAGAATGTTCTATCCCCTAGTTTGTATTCATGTCTCTACTTAATCAATCAATGATAGAGTAATTAGATCTTGGTCTAAATACCAGCCAACGATTCACATTGGAAAAAGAGATGATATAAGGTTTCTAGTTGAGTCTTTCAAAGTCTATAACATTGATGAGTGTTGATAAATCTCAATCTATCTGTTGTAAATAATCTATGATTGACTTCTAGCTACATTAAAAAGGAAACTTTTAGAAGTGACTATTTGAACTATATTGTATTATACCAATACATTTTTTGTAATTAGAAAAATTATCTATAATTAAGAGAAATTTATAAGATTATATGACCATTTGTTGTCATTTAAGACCAACTTGAATTTTGAGATCTTAAGAAATAAGAGCTTCAATTTAAGCATAAGCTAAGTCCAGCTTAAAGGACCTAACTTTCTTTAATTGTCAAACCACAAGGACACACTATTGTCATTACCTATTTTGCATTAAATGACCTTAAACACATTCCATCAACTTTAGTAACTATAACATAAAACATGAAGTGGTAGATATAGGTTTGAACTCCTAGAAGCTTTCATGTTTCAAGAAGTATATATGAATTCATTTAACCCAATGACTTCTTATTTGTTAATATCCTCCACACTCTTTTGACCATCAAGACTTTATTGATTTTTTTATAGGAAAGTTACTAATAACTCGTTCGTCCCTTGGCATATAAACTTTAGTCCATTTGACCCTGATATTGTTTTCTTAAGATAAGAATCTTCTTATCATTTCCTCTATAATTTTGGTTAAACCCTTAGAAAGAAAGATGTTAGAAGACAAATAGATATAAAATGTGTTAAGTACTTGATTGATGTGTTTTCCATCTTTGTGCATATGAGAGATTTCTATTATACTAATTGTTTGTTCTCTTTTTTATCTTCTCGGATAATATTGTGATGGAATTCTTATAAGAGAGTCTTTTGGTGGTGATAGGCATACTGAGATAGGTGAAAAGAGGATACTTAACTTTTAGCCTTGTAACAATAGATACCAACCTAGAAAATTAATTAGCACTAATATATACAATTAAATGAATTTTATTCCTGTTAATAGAGAGACCAAAGAGCTCCTTAAATAATCTTAGCTTCTTACATTTATTATGAAACTTAAAATTAGCTTCTTGTTTAATATAATAATCAATCAATCTATTTAAGGTCTTAATGTAAAGTGTTAACAAACAAGGAGACATTGGGTCCCTTTGTCTTAACCCTTTGCCTTCTACTATTAAGTTAATAGGATCCTCATTAATCAAGATGTAATAACACTTAGTAGAGATACATTGATCAATTCATGTAATGAATTCTTTAAGGAATTTAAAAGCCTCTATAATATGTAAGATAAAAGTCTTAGTTTATTGATAGCATCACTCTTAAGTGATTTTTTCTTACCATAATTCTTAAAAGTCTTAGTTTATTGATACCATCACTCTTAAATGATTTTTTTCTTACCATAATTCTTATGCCATTAAGATGTTATTATCAATAAGGTTGCCTTGGATAAAAGCACCTTAAGACTCATTGATGTGAGGCTTGAGCACATCCTTTGGTATCAAAGAAAGTAATTTGAGTATGATCATCTATATTATGCCATGTTTTTTCAAAGAAAAGTGTATTTAAGACCTGGTGACTTACTAGGATTAGCTTAAACACAATTTTCTCTACATCTGCAGCATTAAAAGATATGCGCGTAGCCTCTAATTGCTCTCTAAGGATTTGATTAATTATAAAGGATTTTATTATCTACATAGAAGAATAACCATTATCTTATCATCTAAAAGTGTTTTAGAATTATTCATAAGCTTCTTGCTTAATCTCATAATGACTGTGAGCTATTCCTCTATTTTTTTAATGCATTATTTAAATATTATTAACGTTTCTCCAGGATAAGATGATCTTATGAAATAATTTGGTGCTTTATCTCCTTCTTTAAGCCATTAGATTCTTGAATTTTTTTCTTAACAATGATTTATACACCTCTAGAGTTCTTATATAGTTAATTAAAGAAGGTCCCTCATCCATTTGCTTAATAGAGTCTCCTTAGTTAAGATAAAGCTCATCTTAAATTAGCTTAAGCTTAATTTTAGCATTTGTAATTGCCATACGAGTATTGTAGAATCCTATCTGGTTTATCTCTTTAAGCTCCTTTTCCACCACCTAAAGTTTCCTCATACAAATAAATCATTTATAACTTTGAAAGACTGAAGATAATACCCTAGCCACTGCTTAAGTAAATCCTTCAACTTATATTAAAAAGTGAAAAAGGGCTTTCTTATGCTAACATAAGGCCAAGTTATGAATGATGGTTAGGCAATGATATTATAAAAAAGGGCTATTAAAAATTACTTTTCTCTCTAGAAATTCAGTCATCTAATCCACTTTATCCAAAGCCAACCTTCTTCTATATGTGTCAGTTACCACTTTACTTATTACTCCAAGTGAAGAAGTTTCCTTAAACTTATATTCCTTTCGATATTAAAGTATTGAATTGTATTATTGAATTCCTCTAGAATTATCCATAGAGAGTCAATGGAGGAACAAATATCCTTGAGTTTGTTCGATAGCTATGGGTCTATGCATCTCATACATAGCTATGTAACTAAAGCATTGGAATCAAAATTCCAATACCATGATATCATCAGAAAATCCAGAATCCATTTGTATGTACAAAATAGAATGTAAGAACATGAAATTATAGTATGTGTTCCTTACAAACGCTCCTCCTTTCTTGAATCTTCTACTTGTTTCGGTTGTAGCAAACTCTAAATAAATTTAACAACCACTGAAGAACATGCAAAGATGAAGAAAAATCAGTTTTTAAGGGTGGTTAGACCACCAAACAAGATGAATTTAAGTAGATGCTCAATTGAGAGTTAGATCATAAACAAGTTACATGCATTTAAACTAATGCAACAATTGCATAAAATTGCATGAACAATCCTTAAGATCACCCCTTTCAACCTCCAAAACTCTTTTAGACCCTCTGCCTCTCAATTGTGTGTTTTCTTGACTTAATTTTGTATGTATATAAGTGAAGAACTCACTTATATACCACCTATCATAAAGTGGGTCATATGACTTACTTAAAATGACAGCCATGTAGACTTTATATTTCATTTGATCTTTTATATGTGTGACCCTTAGGTTCTTGGTTATTTTGGGCACTTAAATTAACTCTTAATATGAACATATCATGAATTATTTCATGCCACTTGATTTAAATCATAATCCAAGCAAATCATGACGGGTTTCATTTTGCAAATTTATCGAAACGTAAGTGAATTAACAAATGAACTCTTTGATAGTTAATTATCTGACTTACGAACCTTTGAATAGACAATTACCATGCAATTCATTCGTCCCTTCACCATCCTATATCCCACTTGGTTCGCAGTATGGGCTATGTGTCAACTCCCACTAGATTGACTATGTCATATATAGTCTAAGTGATGTTAGTTCTTGTCCTAGGGATCTCGTTATTTTATATGTCATTAAAGACTCTGTTTATGACACATAACTACTCTGGCTAGAAACTCATAAGTAATGACCCCAACAAAAGGCCGTGGGTATCATCTCCATCTATTAGGAGTGGTGAATCCTTTACTAACTACCCAATTACCTTCGAATACCAATAGCTATACCCAATCACCACCTTATAAATGACCTTATCTTGATGCAACAAGGAATCGTGTAAAAGCGCAGGATCAGTATCTAAGATATCTTTGAGTACCTCAATTCTAAGGATATTTGATAGATCATCCATATGATAGTCTCATTGTGAGTCATCTGATGTACTTACTACTCTTAGTAAGCATCCACATGTTAACTCTAAACATCTCATGCTTATAGTTTATGACATCCACTACTTGACCAAATCAAAAAGTATAATATGTGCTAGTCTATCTGGATTAACATCTCATTAATCCTATGACTAGGGATAATTTAGAAATTAATATAATTGCACATGATAGGAATCTTGTTATCATAATCTCATCCTGATTTCCTTCATGCTATGTTTTGTATCATAGAATTCAATAATTCGAATTAAGAACGACATCAATTGATAAATTAGTGAACATCAAATTAATAAAAATTTCCTTTCGCTTTATTAACCAAAATAAAGTTTGTATAAAGCACCGCTCTAAGAATCTCCCACTTGCACTAAAGTCAATCGCCTTTGTATCTAGTATCATAGGCGAGTATACTAGAATCAAACCTCATTTGAGGAAGTGACTTTGTCAAAGGATCAGCAATGATTTCATCTGTGGGCACTCTCTCTATTTTCACATAACCTCTATCAATGATCTCACTAATTAGGTGATATCTCCTGAGTATGTGTTTGGACCTCTGATGGGACCTTTGTTCTTTGGCTTAAGCACTAGTCCTATTATTGTCACAATATAACAGTATCGAGTCTACAATGTTTGAAACCACTCTAAGTTCCATAATGAATTTCTTGAACCAAATAACTTATTTTTCCACTTCTACAGCTGCAATGTACTCTGTCTCAGTGGTTGAATCTACAATTGTCCCTTGTTTGAACCTACTCCAATTGACTGCTACACCATTCAATATGAAAACGTAACCTAATTAGAATTTAGATTCATCCTGGTTAGATTGAAAACTAGTATCTGTATGCCCTCTCATTATAAGATCTCCATTTTCATATACCAAGAATAAATCCTTATTCCTTCTCAACGTACTTTAGGATATTCTTAACAGCCACCCAGTGACACTTACAAGGATCAGATTAATATCTGCTTGTAACACTTAGAGCATATGATATATTAGTTTCTACATAACATAGCATACATGATTGATCATTTTGTCGAAGCATATAGGATCAAACTCATGCAAGTCCTCTCATCTAGAGTTTGATCCCATAAGTTATAGGGAGAAACACTCTCTTGGACTACTTCATGCTAAACCTATTTAGCACTTTATCTATATGTGTAGACTATAAAAGACCTAGCAACCTCCTTGATCTGTCTCTATAGATCTTTATTCCTAATATATATGTTGCTTTTCTAAGGTCTTTCATGGAGAAATTTTGGGACAACCAAAATTTGATATATTGCAAACTTAAGACATCATTTCCTACTAGTAATATGTCATCCACATATAACACAAAAAATATGATAGCACTTTGACTAACCTTCTTATACACACAAGATTCATCTAAATTTTGTAAGAAACCAAACTCTTTGATTGTCACATCAAATCGAATGTTCCAACTCCTAGATGCTTGCCTTAATCCATAAATGGATTTCTGAAGCTTGCATACCTTTTTGCCATCCTTGGATATAAAGCCCTCAAGTTGTATCATTGACACATCCTCGGCTAGGTTTCCATTTAGGGAAGCTATCTTCACATCTATTTGCCATATCTCATAATCATAATGAGTAACAATGGCTAGGATTATTCTAATGGATTTAAACATGGCTACGGGCTAAATGCCTCGTCATAGTCAACTCCTTATCTTTGATGATAACCTTTAGTGACTTATAGGTAATCACATTACCATCTATGTCGATTTTCTTCTTAAAAATAGACTTGCACCTTATAGGTTTTAGCCCTTCAAATGGGTCAACCAAAGTCCATATTTGGTTTTCAAATATGGAATCCATTTCGGATATCATGGCTTGAAGCCATTTTTAGATTTAGAATTCTTCAGACCCTCTTCATAGGTTATAGGCCCATCGTCCTCTATGAACCATAGGTTATTATGAGAAATCCATATCTCTCTAGAAAATTATGTATCCTACTTAATCTACAAACATTTTATGTGTTAGATGGTTCAGCTGTTGTCTCATCTCCATGAACAACAATCTCAGGTTTAGGCAGTTGATCTGTGTCTGTTTGAGCATCATAAACTTTATTAAGTTCAACTTTGCTCCCACTGTCTTCTTTTAGAAGAAACTCTTTCTCTAAAAAGATAGCATGCTTTGAGACAAACACCTTTTGCTCAAAAGCATTGTAAAACTGATATCTAATTGGTTCCTTAGGATATCCTACAAAAAAAATTATCATATTTTGCTTCAAGCTTGTCTAATTGAATCTACTTCACGTAAGCCAGACAACCCTAAACTTTCATATGAGAAAGATAGGATTTTTTGTAAGTCCATATCTCATATGGAGTAACATCAACTACTTTCGAAGAGACTCTGTTTATCACATAAACAACAACCTCGAGTGCATAAGCCCAAAAGGATTTTGGTAGATCTACAAAGCCCATCATTGGCCTTACCATGTCTAATAAAGTTTGCTTTCTCCTTTCAGCCACACCATTATGCTGTGGTATGTATGGTGGAGTCCACCAGGATACAATCCTGTTATCCCTGAGATAACTTAGAAACTCCTCATTCAAGTATTCACCACCTTGATTTAATTGAAGTGTCTTAACACTTTTATCAAATTGTTTCTCTACTTCACATATGAATTGTTTGAACATTTCAAATGCTTCAGACTTGTATCTCATTAGATACATATTCTCATATCGTGAATAATCATCAATAAAGGTAATGAAGTGCATAAAACCACATCTGGCATGAATGGACATCAGACCACATCCACCATAATGTATTAGGTCTAATAACCCCCTCATTAACCTTTTCCTTTATAAGGTAATTTAACCATCTTGCCTAACAAGCAAGATTCATATGATATGATTTATAATCAAATGACCCTAAGCTACCACTCCTGTATAGCTAAGATATGCATCTCTCACTTATATGGCCAAGTTGACCATGCCATAAGTAAGATGATTTTAAGCTATCCCATTTTTGTCTTTTATTGTCATTGATATTTAAAGTTAGATTGGACATATCTAATGTGTAAATACCATTAAACAATGTAGAAGTACCATACGACATCTAATTCAATATAATTGAACAACCATTTCTTGAAAAATTTAAATGAAATCTCGTTTTATTAAGACATGAAACAGATACAATGTTCTTTGTCACAACAGGTATATAATAGCAATCATCCAAAATTAACTTTAGCCCACTAGGAAGATACAAAACATAGGTTCCTACGACTAATGCAGGAACTCTTGCTCCATTTCTCACACGCAGGTCCATCTCTCCCTTCTTGAGCAGTCAACTATCCCTGAGGCCCTACATATCAACACATATGTGTGAGCCACATCTGGTATCTAATACCCAAATATTATGATCAAAAATAATATTAACTTCAATGACAAATAACATATCTAAAGTAGACATTAGAGCATCTAATGCCTTCTTCTACTTCAGTGATTCCAGATAGGCTTTACAGTTCCTCTTCCAATGCCTTTCCTTACTACAATGAAAACATATTCTCTTTGCTGTTTTCTCTTTTGCCTTCTTGTCTACACCTCCAACTGGCTTATTGGACTTCTTTTTCTTCGTTTGGTTCCTCTTGCAAGAATCAAAAGTAGAGTCCACCAGCATCATAGCCTTAATGTCCTTCTTAACAATTTGCTTAGCTATTTTGAGTGGATTAATTAGCTCAGTTATTGAGGTGGATATTTGGTTCATCCAATAGTTAAGCACAAACTGTGAATGACTATCAGTCAAATCAGTCAGAATTAAGTATATATTTAATTCATAATCCATTATGAAACCTAAACTGGCTAACCACTTAAGGTATCCATTCATTTTCAGTGCATACTGTGCTGGAGACGATCCCTCAGCCATCTTAGAACAGAAGAGCAAACTCGAGGTCTTGAATCTTGCAGACTAAGCTTACCCATTAAATAGTTCCCTTAGATAGTAGACTATGGTATGAGCATCCACAGCCTCATACTGCCTTTGCAATTTTGATAACATAGAGGCTAGCATAATACAGCTAGCCATCTCACTATCATCTAGTAGCTTCTTGTAAGCTTTCTAATCCTAATCTGTAACATCCCCTCACTTATGGGAAGGGTATTTTGGTCATTTTGGAATGGGTTAGGAGTATTTTAAAGTGTTTTTGACATATTCATGCATTCATATATGCACATGACAAATAAATAGTGAATTTTTGCACATGAAATGAATGTACATGCATGCATGACATTTTCCCAATTTTTAATTGTGAATAATTGAGTTATATAGAAAAAGTGTCTTAAGTGATTGATAATTGGAATTGGAGAGGTTCTTTA
>JAOTJB010322496.1:0-14246 GCA_027123815.1 Erythroxylum minutifolium | reverse complement strand
CCTATCATTAACTATTATTTCAATTCTATACAATAATAAAACTGAACATAGAAGGAAATACAAATTAAACAGATGATGGGAGCCAGTAACGTCGAGAAACTCCCGATCTGTGAAGTACGCTGAGTCAGCTTCTTCTCCTCTTCTATCTTCCTTTTTATCTCTCTCTATCTCTCGATATTTTTCTGTAGGTTTTCTCTAAAATTGGCTGATGAAAAAGCTCCTGTCTTCTCTTTGTCTTTTTCTTTAAATATCCTTTATGTTTTGAGCAGCCCTTAGGTTTTTTCGATGTCTGAAAGGTACAAAAATCTTTTAAAGCTTGAGGTTTTTGAGTGCCTGCATGTTTGTTCGACGTAGGGAATGACCATGGCCCTACAGGCCATGATTATGGGCCATATCTGAACCTTCTATCATGATTGTGGCATGTAGGCCACAATTATGGGCCATGTTTGCGGCTTCTATCACGATCGTGACATATAGGCCATGATTGTGGGCTAACTCTAGTGATTCTGTCACGATCGTGGCCTGTTGTGCCATAATCATGGATGCTGTTTTGGCCCAATGTCTCAAAAACTTCTCCGTTCTTTGATGTTGACCTTGAAACACTAACAAACACATCAAACTTCCTTAAAAACATAATATTTAAGCTCAAAAACTTGTACTAACCCATAAAAGACCTAAAACACAATTAATTAACAAACTAACACAATTTTAACCTAAACACGTACTAAATGATGAGATTAATGGATAAACACATATCAAACTATGCCTTAAAATATGATGCAATTTACACTTATCACATCCCCACACTTAAACGATTGCTTGTCCTCAAGTAAAGAAAACAATCAAACAAATCAAGACAACTCAAAGCATGTATATGCAATAATGAGACAATGATGTTAACTTAGCGAAACAAATTTAACTATAAACATAATCCTTCAAGTTATTCTAACTTATTAACAATCAAAGTCCGCGTCTAAGCACCTTGGAATGAATATACAAACTAATCAAAATTTTAATATTAAGTCTACTCACCCTTATCACTTGCACACACATATTGATAATTATTTAGTCAAAACAAAAGGGTAGCTATTCTTAAGTAGGTTTTCCTGAAAAATCAAGCTACAAAGAAGTGTGGTATGTTTTTATTTGAAAACAATATTGTTATAGATTTTTCTTTAAGGACATGAACCTAGTCTTTTTACGTGGAGGTAAGCATTTGGGATGAATGTCGATCCGGTTACTCAACTAAGTCATATTGTTATTAAGCTGCTTGGTTGGAATGTCATTATAGCCTTTTTACTTGAAGGCATAAATTTGTAATGCATGTCGATTCGATTACTCAGCTACATTACATTCTCAAATGGCTTCTAGCTCTATTCATAACTCAAAGGTCAGCGAAACAGATATTTTAGTTAAAATTTGTACTTCTTTTTTTTCCTACCTTATTGCTTTAACTAACCATTCTCATGAAAATGTACTAATAATGCCAAATATTTGATTGGCCTAAAATTATAAATGAGTATGGCAAATTCCTAGGGCGAATGGACTAACATCATATCCTAATTAACAAGCATATTTAGCCCTAAGAAACTTAGATCACTAATTTCAAAAGCTAATAAATCTTTGCAACCTAAAAGGCTATGTTTAAGTGTAAATCTATCTCGTTAAGTCCTAGCCATTGATGCATTCATATAATTAACATCACGCAACCTAAACAAACTATCATATAATGTGCAAAAATTCATAATCAACATAAAAACACACAACCCTCCCCATACTTAAACAACACATTGTCCTCAATGTGAGGAGGGTACATAAACATACTAGGGGGAATAAAACACAATATATGGAAAACATAAGAAGAAAATACTAACAAAGTGAAAAGAGAAGGGTTAAAACACGAAACCATCGTGGTGACTGAGGTGGTAATGTGTTAGAGGCAGAGACCAAATGTGCTTGATGCTAATCTAACTTCCATATCTTATAATTTATTCAAAGATTAAAAGAATTAATAGGGCAATGCATTCTGAATCATTGATATTTATTTATGGAAATGAAACAACTTTAATTGCATAACAATTTAAATCTACTTTGAACATGCTAAGTTATGATCATTAGCTTGACCTTGTATCATTGGAAAATTAGCCAAGAGCAATTATGAGCGACTTGTGGCTTCCACCCTTTTCGTTCAACATCAATTTTGTAGCCTGTAAGTAAGCTACAAATTGAAAAATGATTAGAAAAACAATATTGATAAAATTATGAAAACCAATTAAGCTCAGTAATGTCCTTTTCACTAATAAACTATCAACAAAATAGAGAATAACAAAAATCCCTGAATCTTCCATCAAATCCAACAGTTTGTCCTATAAGAAGGTGAGTTGCTCTCTTTCTTCCTCAAATCACTTTTGTCTCCTCTGCTTCTTTTGCTTTACGAACAGAGAATTTTATATCTTCTTTAGACTCGATGTCTATTGTCATATCTTCTTTATCCTTTTATTCTTTAGAAGATTCGAACACATCAATTATCCTGAATGAGATACTCTACTTCAGATTCTTTAATACATCATTCATGTTAAATGTCACTTGGTCATCATTAATTTGAAGGATAAGGTTTTTTGTGGACATCTACCAAAGATTTTTCAATGGTCACACATGATATATCAATAACTGGTGAATAAAAGGGAGGGTTGGCATTCTTTTCTTCATCCTCTTTCTTCATCTCTTGGTCTTTAATAAGGTAGGGTCGGTTTTCCACTGTTCCTTCTGGCTCTCCCCTATTCTTAAGTGCGATCACCTTATATTGTTCTCTTTGATGTATTTCTATATTACTTAGAGTGTCTTCCATACTTCTCTTACAAAATTCATGGGAAAGCTATGTCACTCGAATCTCTAGGTTGTGAATAGATGAGGCATGATTTTCTGTTACTTGCCCAATTTGCTTTTTTAGTCTTTTCTAGCCATTTTCCATATCTGTGAGCTTATCCAGGATCTTGTCCAACTTAGAATCTCATGAATTGGACTCAACTTGCTGAAGTCCTAATAGGTCTTGATGTCCTAAATGAGTCCCTACATTATTGGACCAATAGAAATTTGGATGGTTCTGCCACCCAGGAGGATACATGTTCCAATAAGGATTGTTACTTCCTTAACTATACTATGCCTTATTGTAATTCGCAAAAGTTCCTTGCTCCCTATAATATCTATGTTCCATCATTGTTCTTTCCATTTCTTCTTGGCATATAGCTCCTTAAATGTCTCATTTCTCATTCTAAGATGTCTTGTTGTGTCTCTACTTTATGCCCCAAACTTCTTTCTCTACTTTTTTAAACACAGAAAATGGTGAAAAAGCTTTAGACTAAAAGAATTAAACTAATTGCCTCCCCAACAACGATGTCAAAAACTTGATTAGGTTATTGATGTGTCTAAGTTTTAATTAATTAACATCAATAATCCACAAGCACACTGTTTGTTTGCATAGTACCTAAAGTGTCAATCCCACGAGGAGGGATAATCTAATCTCAAAATCTAAGGTCAGAATCATCATAAAAATTCAAAGTGTAACGAAAATAAAATGAGAATTTAATTCAATCATCTGAATCAATTCAAAAATCAATCATGAAAATATTAATAATTAGCAGTTGCAACACACACTCAAGAATCAGCCTAAAGGAATTACCAATTGAGAGAAAGGAAAATCAACCTAATTAACAATGAATTTCTGGTTATTGGTCCTAGACAATCCTAGGTTTGATTACTCTCTCTCGAGTTATAACCATTAACCCTAAATTATAAACCCTAATCAGATTATAGTAGGTGCAAATTTTCAATTAACAACCTATCCAAAACCCTAATTAAATCTGAAGTTGTCTAATAAAGTATTGAAAACCTATGCAAGATCTCTTTTCGCATAATTAGCCGATTTGATTTAATTCTTGTTCTATTAAATCACCTAACTCTTGTTAGCCAAATTTAATTATGTTTCATTCGATTCACCCTCTCAATTTATTATCAAATTACGCATGTCCATAATTAAATCACAATAAATCCAAATAACACATAAACAATTAGATTTCATTAAATCAAAGGTAAAACCTCTAAGGTGAGTTTAGAGCATCATCAACATCCAAAATCCTATCATAATTTATTATTTCAATTCTACACAATAATAAAACTAAAAATAGTAGGAAATATGAATTGAACGGAGGACGGGAGGTAGCAACATCAAGAAACTCTTGATCCGAGAAGTACGTCGAGTCAGCTTCTTCTCTTATTCTCTCTTCCTTCTTCTCTTTCTCTATCTCTCAATAATTTTCTCTATGATTTCTCTAAAAGTGGCTGATGCAAAAGCTCCTTTCTTCTCTTTGTCTTTTTCTTTAAGTATCATTTGTGTTTTGAGTAGGCCTAGGATTTTTTGGGGTCCAAAAGGTCTAAAAATCCCTCGAAACTTGACATTTTTGAGTGTCTACACGTCTGCTCGATGATGAGCACGATCGTGGCTTTGCAAGCCACGATTATGGGCCATAATTGAGCCTTTTGTCATGATCGTGGCATACAGGACACGATTATGGGCCTTGTCCTGGGTTTGTCATGATTGTGGCATATGGGCCATAATCGTGGGCCAATTCTAGTGCTTCTATCACAATAGTGGCTTATTGTGCTATGATCGTTGGCCGTTGTTTCCACCTGAATGTCTCCGAAACTTCTCCATTCTTCGATGTTAACCCTAAAATACTAACAAACACATTAAGGTACCTTAAAAACATAATATTTAAGCTCAAAAGCTTGTACTAACAAATAAAACACCTAAAACACAAATAATTAACAAACTAACACAATTCTAACCTAAACACAAACTAAATGATCAGATTAATGGATAAACACTTATCAAACTATGCCCTAAAGCACGATCCAATTTACACTTATATATAATTAGCTTATCTAAATGATGCTCTATAGATGAAGTACTTACCTTGTTTATGTAAAGATCATCGTTACGAGCGCCAAATTGTTGGGTATTTAAGGCCATACGGTCAATTAGAATCCTAGACTTTAAGAGAGTCTTCTCACATAATGCCCTACCATTTGCAGCATCTACCAAACTCCTGTTTATAGGTACCAATCATTTGTACAAATACTAGATAAGAAGTTCCTGGTTGCACGTCGTAATGCTACCAAAATAACTAGACAAAACTATAGATAGTGATAAATCTAGGTCGATCCCATAGGGACTAATATTAAATACTTTTCTAAATTATCTGTTTAAGTAAATAGGGAATTTTTAATTTGAAACAAACTAAAAACAAAATAAAATTGAATCTATGAAAATAAATCAAATTAAACTGTAGCAAAACAATAAAGTCGGTGAATAAATTGAACACTGATTCATTGGTTTTATCTCAGCCTAAGCATAATTTCACAAATGTCATTGAGTTATCGTCTTTACTCCTTCTTTCAGACTACTGATCGTGAATTAATATCAAGCTCTATTAATTCCAGTTTTTCCTTAAGTTTTAGTTAATTACGAAGCACTCGTTAATTAACCCTAACTATCAGGAAACCTAGAACAAGCTCTCTAAGTTTATCTAGACAATAACATTATAATTAAGAAAAACATATCAATTTAGCAATAATCACGCAAGCACAAACTATTTAACTTAAGCTACGTTATTTATAACGATTCAGTACTGTTAGCTGCTATAAACGATCTTCCATATGACTAATACATATAACATTTAAGATTTAGCTTTGGGTAGTCATAAAAATGATTTAATAAAGCAGTAAAACCATGATTATCCAAATACCTAATCAATCTATACAAAATAATGTAACAATCTGAAAAGAGAGTAGAAAACGATACACAACATTATACGCTCAATGCGTTCTTTAGCCTCGATTCCACCTCCAAATCGGCGTCAGGTGATTTAGCCTTCCATTTCCTTCTCTAATCTCCACGAATTAGGTCAATAGCCTCCATTCTAATTAGAAAACAAGGAGAAAATGATGAAGAGAATTTCTATTAGCTATTGTCTAAGTTTCTCATCCCATTTTCCAGCAGCCAAACTCTCCATTCACTCTTCGTTTTTTCACCCTCCTTTTTTTGTTATGTCGTAAGCCTTTAGTTCGCTTCTATAGCTCTCTATATTTTCTATTCAATGATTTGACGAATAAACATTTGTCCACTGTCACTGTTCACGTTTTCACTCCTCTCCCATAAGGTCTCTTCTCCTATTCCCTTTTATGCCATAACTCTCCTTATTATTTACTGATTTGATAAATTAAACCTATAGACCATGCTACTGTTCACATCTCCCAAGCTCTTGGTTGCTCACTTCCTTCTTTAAGCTGTTCCTTCATTTATTCTCCACTTCAGCCCCACAGTTGACATTTTTCCTCCTTCTTTTGCCTATTCAATAGCTACCCTTAAGACTCATGAGGCAGCTAGGTTAAAAATTAGATAAAATAGACAGGTGTTGTGTTTTTTACTTCAGCTCCCATTCTAGCTCTCCCATGTTTTTATTCTTCCACCTTTTCATAACACACACAATCACATTCTTTTGCTTAACCCAATACCTCAATATCTCTTTGTTTTTTTTATACTTTAAACATGGAATAATAGCTGTAACTCACGTGATACACATTCAGCCCATGCAATCCATGCAGCCGTGAGTAAAAGCCCTCCAAATGTGTAGATGTCCAATTTTTGTTTTATTATCCCAACTTTTTCATGCTACAAATGACACCATTTCACCTTTGTCCTCTTTCTAGTCATCTTCATCTCACATTTCTTTATTTTTCCAACCCCTCTTCATGTCCCACACAGGTATTCTTTATGCCTTAAACGTTATATGGAATTAAAATACTGCATAGTCGTAAGTTACAATGCAATATTTTTCTTTGTGATTCTAGCATATGTCTCATCTTTCTTGGAATTTAATTGTCTTTTCTTTCTTTCAATCTTCTTCTTCTTCTTTACGCTCCATTAATCAATAGAATATGGAAATTAAGAACATGACTTTAATGGACATGCTTTCGGATTGCTTTAGCTCCTTCACTTTTGAAATGTACTTAAGATTAAACATGAGCTAAAGTGAGTATCCTAAGCATTTCTAAGGCATTAATCACTAAGTGTAGTATATCAATTGAATCAACATTGAAACACATATCAACTTCTCCCATACTTAGCTTTTGACCGTCCTTGGGCAAACCGTCAAAATCAAAATCATAAGCCAAAACTTTTATTCATTTTCCATATTTCTTAAGAATAGATACCCAAAAGTAAAGATGAATGACTTTCAAAACCTGTAGCAAAAACTCAATATTCAAGCTTGTACTAATGATTAGTTAATATTCACCACCTTTAGAAACTGAGTAATCTAGAGGTAGACTTAGACAAAAAGTATTTAAACAAGATATTTCCATGGGTACACTCAAACACCATGCATGATAATAACAATCCATAACTTTGCATATCATTTCATTTCTCAACCGCTAAAAGTCACATGCATAATTATGAATCAAAGGACTTTTTAGGGTTGTAATGTGAGCTAAGGTAAGGTGGGATGCATTTTGGTTAATGTAGTTTGAAAGCCATTAAGCTAGTGAAGCAAAACTAACACTTAATAAAAAATCAAATGCACAAGTTAGCATTTATCCACAACTGGGTACCATCAGCTATGAATAATGCACCAATTATGTTTACACAACACAATGAAATGCTCCATCCAACATAACATCCTCTTCATATGCTATATACTCAAACACCCAACCAATATAACTGAAGAAGGATAAACTATTAATTGATAACTTTTCACAACAATTGCATTGCCTCCTTGATACTTTTTAATCAAACTCACTTTTTTCTCTCTTTTTTTTCTTTTTCCTCCTTTTTTTCCAAAAAAATAGAAATGATAGAAGCTACATCAGCAAATTATTCATAACATGGAATTTTAACAAATATAACCAACCCACATGTATGCATACCCCCATACTTAGTACAATCACATTCATCAAGAATTAACAAATGCTCCACTAACTTTAAGACTTGGGTAAGTCATTTGGTTGTGTGCATGTAATGTGATTTATATAAGAGAAAAGGATAATAAGGCTCAAAAGGGGTTAGAAAAAGGAAAATTCATATAGTTGGGTAGGCTATTTGGCTAATGTAGCTTGTAATAAACAAAAAATGTCCAATCATTTTCATAAAAATGCATATGATAAAAATGTGGTATCAAGTAGAAAATCAGCATAAAGTAAAGATGTATATGTCATGAAGATCACTTATAACAAATAAAATAGTGAAACTGGTATGAATGTGTCAGTCTAATATGGTTCAAAACCTCACTAGTTTTTTGTCTACTACTAGTCACCGCTCTTCTAAGAATAATGTACATTAACTAATCACAAAAGCAAAAGTAAATTTCAAATTTTGCTATATATTTTCTACTCAATTCATGCTATAACTATGACTAAATAATCTTAAAAGCAATAGAAAATAAGAAAATTTTTGATTTTGTTCATTTGATTTTGAAAACTACCTAAGAAGCCACATTTAAGCTCAAAAACATGCATAGAAACTAGCATACCCCTACCACACACTTATAACTTACATTGTCCTTAATGTAAAATCAAATGCAAGAAATGAAGCAGTTAACAAAAATAGCAACTGAGAAAATGTAAAAAACAGAAATTGACTCCCTTTGGGTTGCCTCCCAAACAACGCTTTTGTTTAATGTGTTGACTCAACCTCTAATTGTGCGCATCAAGTGATACTGCTCACATCCTCCAGCATTAACACCTCCAAATCCTCCATTTGGAAGCCCTCATAGTACAACTTCAAGAGATAACCATTCACTCTGAATGTCTTGCAAGTTTTAAGGCTCCATATCTCCACTGCACTAAAAGGAAAGAAATGAGTGATAATAAACGGACCCACCCAATAGGAATGCATCTTACATGGAAAGAGTTTGAGTTCGGAATGATATAGTAACACTTTTTGGCCCACCAAGAAGCTTTTCCTTGAAATCATCTTATTATGAAAAGTTTTCGTCCTCTCCTTATATATCATTGCATTTTGATATGACTCATTCCTCATCTCTTCCAACACTTGAAGCTGCAACTTCCTACGCACTCTTACATCATCCAAGTTCATGTTGCATCTTTTGATAGCCCAATAAGCCTTATGTTGTAATTCCACAGGAAGATAACATGGCTTCCCAAACACTAGCCTATATGGAGACGTTCCAATTATTGTTTTGTAAGCCGTCCTATAAGCCCATAATACGTCTTCCAATCTTACACTCCAATCCTTCCTATTAGGCTGCACAGTTTTCTCCATGATTAACTTGATTTCTCGATTTGAGACTTTAGTTTGCCCGTTGGTTTGGGGATGGTAAGCAGTAGAAACTCTATGTGTGATGTGATATTTTTTGAACATTGCTTCCATCACTTTATTGCAGAAGTGGGTTCTTCTGTCACTAACGATGGCTTTCAGTATTCCAAACCTAGAAAAATGTTAGCCTTAACAAAATCTGCAACAACCTTGGTATCGTTAGTCCTGTTGACTTTGGCTTCCACCCATTTAAAAACATTATCAACTGCAAGCAATATATAAGTAAAGCCAAAAGACAGAGGGAAAGGTCCCATAAAATCAATGCCCTAAACATCAAAATTTTCATTAAAAAGTAAAGGAATTTGTGGGAACTGATCCTTACAGGACAGGTTACCTAACCGTTGGCATCTATCACAGGATTTGCAGAAGGTACATGCATCTTTAAACAATGTTTGCCAGTATGAGAGTCGCTCTTCGAGACATCAAGTAGTCTCTGACTTGGTCTTCTAATCGTAAGGTTCAGCCCATTCACAGCTAGCCTCACTCTTAGGTTGGCCCTTCTACTTGACTAAATAGTATTTCACTTGCACAGTGGGTGTATGGGCTAGGTTTGGTTGATCTTTTGGAGTTAAAAACAAGAAGGTCATAGCTCCCTTCATAGACCTTGCTACTTTATCTAAGTGGGTTTGGGCTAGGTTGTTGCGAACTTGCCACTTAAAGTAGTCTGATGCCTAAGCCCCCTCTTTTCTTAATGGTGTGGGTCGTTAAAGGCTGTTGGTCTGTGGCGAACTCCAGCCACTCTCCAGAACTTTATGAGCAATCCTTTTCACTCCAAAATGTCCTCTGTAACCATACAAATGGCAGAAGGCTAAAATTGATGATGATTCATTTTCCAATACACACCTTCTGATAACTTGATATGCAAAGTGCCTCCAAAGATACGAGTCATCCCATACGTAACACTTCACTTCACTCTGTAACTTATCCCTCTGAGCCTTTGACAAACCAACAGGTAATTTGTTAGTAACTAAAAAATTGACAATGTCTGTATACCATGGCTATGTCATATCGGTAGAAAATAATTACTCATCTGGAAAGGTTTCTCGTAGAGGGATATCATCTTCTTCCTTTATCAAATGGCTTAGATGGTCCCCCATCATGTTTTCTGCCCCTTCTTATCTCTGATCTCCAAGTTAAATTCTTGAAGGAGCAGAATCCATCTAATCAACCTCGGTTTTGTTTCTTTCTTTGTGAGAAAATATCGTAAAGCTGTATGGTCAGAATAAACAATCACTTTACCACCAAACAAATACGATCAAAATTTTTCCAAAGCAAAAACCACAGATACTGTTTCTTTTTAAATACTGGAATAATTCAACCGATTTGGGTTTAGAGTCTTTGAAGCATAACGTGCAAAGCTTTTCCCATTGTTTATCCTAGAACTGCCCCCATTGTATAATCACTTACATTACATATGATTTCGAAGGGAAGGTTCCAATCTGGCGGTTGAATCATTGATAGGGATGTCAGAAGCTCCTTAAGTTTGTTGAATGCTTCCTTGTACTTTTTGTCAAACTTAAAAGCAGACATCTTATTGAAGAAGCTTACATAGTGGTGCGGCTATCTTTGAAAAGTCCTTAATGAAACCTTCGATAAAAACCTACATGCCTAAGAAAAGAACGCACTTCCCTCACAGTAGAGGGGTAAGGTAAAGAAGAAATAAGACCAACTTTAGACTTATCTACTTTAATATCCTTAGCAAATATCACATGGCCTAAAACTATACCTTGATCTACCATAAAATGACATTTTTCCCAGTTCAACACAAGGTTAGTTTCTATACATGGTTCTAAGATAATGGCAAGATTCTCAAGCCATTCATCAAAAGAAGATCCATACACAGTAAAATCATCCATGAATATCTCGATAATCTTCTCAACATACTCGAAAAAATGCTTACCATATACCTTTGGAACGTGATGGGTGCATTACATGATCTGAATGGCATCCTTCGATAGGAAAATGTACCAAATGGCATGTAAATGTGGTCTTCTCCTGATCTTCGGGTGCGATTAGGATTTGAAGATAACTTGAAAAGCCATCTAAAAAGCAATAATAATCATAACCAGCCAATCTCTCAAGCATTTGATCAATAAAAGGGATGGGAAAGTGGTCTTTACAAGTAGCAGAATTTAACTTTCTATAATCAATACATACTCGCCACCCAGTTTACACTCAGGTGGGAACTAACTCGCCTTCCTAGTTTGCACTCAGGTGGGAACTAACTTACCTTCCTGGTTTGTCACAATAGTGATTCCAAACTTCTTTGGAACTACCTGGATAGGACTTACCCACTTACTATCAGAAATCAGGTAGATAACCTCAACATCGAGAAGCTTCAGCACCTCCTTCTTTACAACTTACATCATTAGAAAATTCAGCCTACGCTGAGCTTGCCTTGTGGATTTTGCATCCCCCTCCAACAAAACGTGGTGCATGCATATGGAAGGACTTATCCCTTGGATATCTGCGATAGTCTACCTAACAGCCTTTTTATTCTCTCTTAGCATTCGAACCAGCCTCTTCTCTTGGTTTGAAGTCAACCCTGCTGAAATGATAACTGGGAGAGTCTGCTTACCTCCCAAATAGGCATACGTTAGATGTGTAGGGAGTGGCTTCAATTCTAATTCTGGTGCCTGCACATCAGAAGGTAACAACTTTTGGTGAGCTTCAGTTAGTTGTATAAAAGACAAATCATACCTTTTTGAAGAGCTTTCCAATGAATCCAAGGCGGCTATCATTTCCATAAGCTCTTCTCCTATCTCAACATGAGTGTTGGCTTCTACTTCCATATCCTCAGTTAAAACAATTTCCAAATGATCCCTACAACTTAATTTAAACATTTCCTGCACCAAAGGATCAATCACATCAATAGAAAAAATATAATGATCATTAGGAGGATGTTTCATGGCACAAAAAATATTGAAATGAATCACTTCCCTATCAAATTCCATTGTGAGGGTGCCCTTATGAACATCTATCTTAGTTTGAGTCATATTAAGCAATGGTCTCCTCAACAAGATAGGTATCGAATTACATCAGATGTCATCATTCATATCCATAACATAAAAATCTACAGGAAACACTAACTATAACATCCCATTATCCCATAATCAGGGTTAAAACCCTAGGGTATTGTACATGAGAGTTTATTGAGAATTTAGAAGTACATTTCATGCATCATATGGCATACTCATATACGTGAATATCGTTGCTACTCATTAAAATAATTGTACATGCATTCATTGACATTTTTTAGGTATTAGTGATTTTAATGCGTTTAAAATGTGAATTGTGGATTATTTGTCTTGAAAATTGAATTGGTGTGTATTAAAATTGATTTATCATTTTTGGTGACATTTTGGACATTTCAAAAATTTCTAAAAATTTATGGTATTTGGACTAGGAAAAATGTGGAAATAAGAGACAATTAGAAGTGTGACATTTGGTAGCCTTACATGGAGGAAAAATGGGAGACATGCATTGGTGACATATGTAAAGACACAATTAAGACACCTAGTCCCTTAGGAATTTTGGTGGTGAAAGAAAGTTTCTCCCTTAGGAATTTTGGTGGTGAAAGAAAGTTTCTGCATGTTCACCACCAAAACTCTCTCCTTGTTCATCCATCACTGAAACACCCGGCTTGTTCATTCCTAAATATTTGGCTTTTGATTAATACATCAATGTTACACCTTGAAAAGTAAACACTTCAATCCATATGTTGTTTTCGGTTGTTTCTCTCTATTCTTGTTTTTCTCCATCCACCGAAATCTCTTATTTCCACTCTCAACTTCTGGAATTTTGCTTAATCAAGTAAGTTGTGCTTTCATTTTCAAGGTCATAATAATGATAAATGATAAAGAGATGATGTTTTCATGCTTATGGATTGATGCATGCATAAGTGGTGTAGGAAGAAGCAATTTCAGTGATACAAGCAAAGCAAAAATGTGCAGAACGTGTGATAAAGGATTGTGATAATTGGAGTTAAATGAAGATTAGTGAAGTGCAAAAAATGTGATATAGAGAAGTATGAAAATAGGTTCTATTTTTGGGTTTTGATTATTCATGAATTTTTGAATTATGAATAGAGAATACTAAATTGAAATTGAGATCTAACTGAAGAAATCATCAACTTGAAATGATAGAGAAATGATAGAATTTTGGCAATGAAGTGTGCTGGAGTTGTTATATGGAGTGTTTTTACTAAACATGCATCTGTATTTTGGCCATATATTGATTTGTAGATATCAAAATCAGATGGATTTTGATTTACAATAAATTAGAGACATATGGATACAATTTTCATGAAGGAATTGAATTTTAATTCTATCCTTAAAGATCTTGAAATTTGGCTTGAAGTTGAGAATTATGTGCTATCATGGTATGAGAATAGTCTGTAGTAGTTTGGTTATAACTTGCATAATATTGAACCAAAATGCATGAATTTAATGTCATTGAAAACTTAATACATAGCGGAACATTTGATTAGAGAAGGTGTTGCCTAAATACTTTATTTTTTGGGTCATAATGGTCATATAAAACTGACCTAAAAATTTGTCCTGATAAAAATTGGAAAACTATAGGATAAATGAGAGATTAGTTTCTATCACGATAGTGGCAGATAGTGATTTTTCATGGAAATATTTTGATTATGCAATGGTTGAACCAATTAAGGATGAAGAGTATAATTATGATGCTTTTGGACTTAATTTGGGCTTAAAATGAGGACATAACTTAGTGAATAAATTGTTTGATGCATTATGAATGAGGACTTATGGAAAAAGAATAGGATTTCATAAATGAAGAGATTAGGTAGGAAATGTTGAATTAAATAAGTAGAGGTTTGAGAGTTTAA
>JAOTJB010322419.1:0-14261 GCA_027123815.1 Erythroxylum minutifolium | reverse complement strand
GGGAGAAGACAAGGTCAAGGTATAGGAGGATGAAAGAGTGAAGATGATTAATCAAAATTTAAAGGCTTTACAAGAACAAATGACCCGAATGAATCTTGCATTTGAAAGTTATGGAGAGAGGTTAGAACACTTGGAGGCTCCAAAACAAGATCAGCCAACACCATCACCGACCAACCAACCTGAATTTGAGGATGATGAAACTGAAACAAACATGGAAGAGTGGGATAGATATCAAACTAGGGAGTATGCGACAATAGGTCAAAGAAGAGGTGACACCTAGAAGAGAACCGAGAGCTAGGGAAGAAGATGATGGAAACCTGAGCAGTATAAAAATAAAGCTTCCTTATTTTTAAGGTCGAAGTAATCCAGACCAATATTTGGAGTGGGAAAGAAAGGTGGAGCTTGTGTTTTACTATCATCACTATTCAGAAGAAAAGAAGGTTAAATTAGCAGCTGTAGAATTTACATACTATGCCATAGTTTGGTGGGATCAGGTTCAAATTAACAGAACAAGAAATGGGTAGAGACCTATCTGGACTTGGGATGAAATGAAGGTTGTCATGAGAGCAAGATTTGTTCCTAGTCATTATTATAGGGAACTGTATCAAAGACTCCAAAACTTAAAACAGGGGTCTAAGAGTGTTGAAGAGTACCATAAAGAAATGAAAATGGCTATGATTAGGGCAGATGTTATAGAAGACCGAGAGGCTACTATGGCTAGATTCTTGTGTGGACTGAATAGAGAAATTGTCGATACAGTTGAGCTACAACATTATGTGGAGATTGAAGATATGGTTAGTGTTGCCATGAAAGTGGAGAAACAACTTAGTTACAAAAAATTAGCTAGATAGTCTCAATTCACTAATAGTGGTGGATCTCCTTAGAAGTCAGGCTACAAGAGAAGTAGTGAAGAGAGGAATTCGTCTAAATTCAAAGATGATAGGTTTATGCCAAAATCTAAGGAAGACAAGTACTTTCCTAAAGAAAAGATCAGAATTTTTGAGAAGAACAAAGAAACCACTCCAGTGACTAGCAACAGCAAAACTAAGTGTTTAAAATGTCAAGGGCATGGCCACATAGCTTCTTAATGTCCTAACAAGAGAGCTATAATCATAAAAGATGATGGGGTTGTTGAAACAGATGGAGAGGAGACAAATCCAGAAATGCCACCGTTGGAAGATGCAAGTGATGTAGAATATCTAGAGTATGGAGACTTACTAGTTGCAAGGAGAGCTTTAAATTTGCAGGCTAAGTATGATGCTCCAGAAGAATAGCGGGAAAATATTTTTCACACTAGATGTAATGTAGGTGGGAAGGTTTGCAGTCTACTTATTGATGGAGATAGTTGTACTAATGCTGCTAGCACTTACTTGGTGGAAAAGCTTGGATTGTCATTATTGAAACACCCGAAGTCGTACAGGCTACAGTGGTTGAATGATTGTGAAGAGGTCAAAGTGACTAAGTAGGTGGTTGGGCCATTTACTATTGGCAAGTATTCTGATGAGGTTTTATGCAATGTGATTCCGATGTAAGCAGGCCATATACTTTTGGGTCGGCCTTGGGAGTATGACCGTAAGATCTCACGTAATGGTTATCTAAATACTTATTCTTTTTTTAAAGATGGAAAACTTGTCACCCTCAAGCCATTGTCTCCTAAAGAAGTATACAAAGATCAGCTGAAGCTTAGACAATGAGAGGAGTCAGAAAAAGCAAAAAGAGTAGAGCTGAACAAACACAACGAGGAAAAGAAAAAAATGAGCGAGAGCGAGAATTTAAAAATTAAATAGAGTGATAGGGAAAAGGGAAATACTGAGTGCAAGAGAGATAAGAAAGTTTGCTTGTATGCAAGAGGGAGAGATTTTAGAGATGCTTATCATGGGAAAAAATAACTTGTAATGTTGATGTACATGGAAACTTGTTTTAGTGTTGTTGATCTTGATGATTCTGTGCTCTCTATTGTTAAATCTCTTTCGTAGGAATATAGTGATATTTTTCTAGAGGAACTTCTAAAAGGTTTGTTGCCCATCAGAGGGATTGAGCATCAGATTGACTTGGTGCCTGGAGTTTCATTGCTTAATAGGCCAATATACCCTGAAGAGACTAAGGAATTACAAAGACAAGTGGAAAAGCTTATAGCTAAAGGCCATGTCAGGGAGAGCATGAGTCCATGTGCTGTTCCTGTGATACTAGTGCCAAAGAAAGATGGAAGTCGGAGGATGTGTGTGGACTGCAGAGCAATCAAAAAAATTACGATAAAGTATTGACATCCCATTCCTAGGTTAGATGACATGTTAGTTCAATTCAATGGTACTGTGATTTTTACTAAAATTGATTTGATTAGGGGATACCACCAAATTTGTATATTTTAGGGTGATGAATGAAAAACTGCATTTAAAACTCAACATGGACTGTATGAGTGGATGGTAATGCCATTTGGTTTGATAAATGCACTTAGCACTTTTATGAAATTAATGAACCATGTACTTCATGCATTCATTAATAAATTTGTTGTTGTGTAGTTTGATGATATCTTGATATACAGTAGGACCTTAGAAGAACACATGCATCATTTGAAATGTGTACTTGATGTCTTGCGTGAACAAAAGTTGTATGCCAATGTTAAAAAGTGCAGTTTTTTTATGGATAAGGTTAATTTCCTTGGTTTTATTGTTAATGCTAAGGGCATTGAGGTTGATGTGAATAAAGTGAAAGCCATTAAAGAGTGGCCAACACCCAAATCTGTTTCAGAAGTATGGAGCTTTCATGGTTTAGCCAATTTTTATAGGCGGTTTGTTCCACACTTTAGCATTGTAGCTACACCACTTACGGAGGTCATTAAGAAAAATGTTGCATTTATGTGGGGTCCTGAACAGGAAAAGACATTCATGCTATTGAAAGACAAATTGTGTTCCACTTCTTTACTTGCTTTGCCTGATTTTGATAAAATTTTTGAAATTGAATGTGACACCTTTGGAGTAGGCATAGGTGTTGTGTTAATGTAGGAGAAACACCCTTTGGCATATTTTAGTGAAAAGTTGAATAGAGCGACTCTAAACTATTCTACTTATAATAAAGAATTGTATGCTTTAGGGAGAGCGAAAAATGGCAACATTACGTGTGGCCGAAGGAGTTTGTCATCCACACTGACCATGAGTCCTTAAAGCATCTCAAAGGACAAGGAAAGTTGAACAGGAGGCATGCAAGATGGGTTGAGTTTATTGAGACATTTCCATATGTCATTCAATATAAGCAATGTAAAGAAAATGTGATAGCTGATGTACTATCTCGTAGGTATGTTTTAATCTCTACTTTGAGTAGTAAGTTGTTAGGATTTGAGCATATCAAAGATTTGTATGCTACTGATATTGATTTTGGAAATGTGTATGATGCTTGTGAAACTGCGGCATTCAATAAGTTTTATCGCCATGATGGGTTTTTGTTTAAGGAAAATAGACTATGTGTGCCAAATTGTTCTTTATGTGAATTAATTGTTAGAGAGTCTTATAGCGGAGGTTTAATGGGTCATTTCTATGTACAGAAAACATTGGATATTTTGCATAAGCATTTCTTTTGGCAGCATATGCGTAGGAATGTAGAACGTGTTTCTGCAAATTATGTTCAGTGTAAATAAGCTAAATCTAAAGTGTTCAGTGTAAACAAGCTAACTTTAAAGTTATGCCTCAAGGATTATACACACCATTGCCTATACCTAGTGCACCTTGGGAACATATTTCTATGGACTTCATTTTAGGTTTGCCTAGGTCTACACTTGGTAAAGATTCAATTTTTGTGGTTGTTGATAGGTTTTCTAAGATGTCTCATTTCATTGCTTGTCATAAAACCAATGACGCATCTCATATTGCAAATTTGTTCTTTAAGGAAGTTGTTCGACTGCATGGAATTTCAAAGACCATAATTAGTGATAGAGATGTCAAAATTTTGAGTTCTTTTTGGAAAGTGTTGTGGGCAAAGTTAGGAACTAAATTGTTGTACTCAACTACTTATCATCCACAAACGGATGGACAAACTGAGGTTGTAAATCGTACTCTTAGTACTTTGTTGCGTGCTGTGATTAGTAAAAATTTGCGCACTTGGGAAGAATGCTTGCCCCTTGTTGAATTTGCGTACAATAGAAATGTTCATTCTTCTACAGGTTTTCACCATTTGAAACTGTGTATGGTTTTAATCCACTAACTGTTATGGATTTTCTTCTTTTGCCTGTTAGTGAATTATCTAATGCAGATGGTGAAAAGAAAGTAGACTTGGTAAGGAAGATCCATGAACAAATCCATCAGCACATTGAGAAAAAGAATAAGCAATACACATCTAGTGCTAATAAGGTAAGAAATTTTGTTTCATTTGAACTTGGAGATTGGGTATGGGTGCATATGCGCAAGGAAAGATTTCCTGATAAGCGAAAGACAAAGCTACATCTAAGAGGCGATAGTCCATTTCAAGTTCTTGAAAAGATAAATGACAATGCCTACAAATTGGATCTCTGAGGTGAGCATGGTGGCATTAGTGCTTCGTTTAATGTTTCTGATTTATCTCCTTTTTCCATTGCAGATTCGAGGACGAATCTTTTTCAAGAAGGGGAGGATGATGTGAGCTCAAGAGAAAGTCAAAAGACAAGTCAACTTTTAGATGACTTGTTGACCATACCGAAAGGACCAATTACTCGTGCTAATGCTAAGAGGCTTAGAGAAGCTTATAGTGGGCTTATATGTACCCTGGTTGATGAAGAAAAGGCCTTTGGAGATCAAGTTACAATTAATAACACCAAGGCAATAATGCTATTCACGTGTTCTGACTTAGGATGAAATTATGATATTGATTCAGGCCGAACCAGCCCAACTGACCAACATAAAAGTTGTAGATCTTTGTCTTAGATTTTTAACGGCATAATATTTTCCTTAATCAGAGATCCATAACCCAAGATATGCTCGATTTACTAAAGGATGTTCTGCTAGACAATTGTTACGACTTCTTAATAGACAAATATTAGTATTTGAAGGTAATTAGGTAGCTAATAAAGGATTCACCACTCCTGATAGAAGGAAAGGATACCCATGGTCTCTTGTTGGGGTCATTACTCAGGAGTCTCTGGCCAAAGGAGTTATGTGCCATGAAGAGAATCTTTAATGACACGTAGAGTAATGAGATCCCAGGACAAGAACTAACATCACTTAGACTAGATGTGACGTAGTCAGTCTAATAAGAGTTGACATATAGCCCATACTCCAAACTAAGTGGGGTATAATATGGTGAAATGATGAATTGTACTGTAATTGTCTATGGAAATGTTCATAAGTTGGATAATTAACTATCGAAAAGTTCATGTGTTAATCCACTTATATTCTAGCAAATTAGCATCATGAATCCCTTCATAATTTACTTGAATTAAGAGTTAATTCAAGTGCCTAAAATAACCGAGAACATTAGGGTCACATGCATAAAAGATCAGATGAAAAACATAGTGTGTATGGCTAATTTTAAGATTAGCCACGATCATGGCCGAAGGCGAGCCTATTTTTTAAGTCTGCCATCGTGACAGAGGGCATGAATGAGTACATAAGTGAGTTCTTCACTTATATATACAAAGTCTTACCACTTCTTACACACTCAAGTGAGAGCATAAGGGCTCTAGAAGAGTTATAGAGTGAGAAAGAGGTATCAAGAGTCTTGTTCTTGAAATTTATGCAATTGTTGCAAGAATCAAAGTGCATGCAACAAGTTTCTTGATCGATCTTCTATCATTTTGAGCATCTACTAGAACTCATCTAGTTTGGTACTCAAATTACCCTTATACATTATTTCTTCATGTTCTTTGGTGATTAAGGAACGGTTTGGTGTTTGCAACAACCTAAACAAGGAGAATAAACAAAAAAGGAGGAGAAACAAAAGATAAAAGTTTTATATTTCATGTTCTTATATATATGTCTATGCATGCATGTATGATTTTATTTTTCGGGTTGCCATGGTGTCGAAATCTATATTTTGCCACTTCCACTACATACGCATGCAACCATGGCAAACACAACATTCTTCTTCTTCTTCTTCCTCTTCTTCTTCTTCTTCTTCTTCTTCAGATGATAACTACATTTGATTTCAAGGTATCTTCTCTATCAAACTTTGTCTGATTTATACCTTTTGTTTCTAATTTCTTTTTTATTGTTAGTAAAGAGTTATGGGTTGAAAGTTGTTGACGCAACCCCCAAATTTCACTTCTTATAGGTAAATCAGAACCCCTAAACCCTAATTTCCCTTTATTTAGACGACATTGCAAAGAATTTGTTTATGAGTTTTTTAGTTTTTTTCCTATAATAATTTTGTGTTGCTATTTGGTTCTCGATGAAAGAGAATAATAAAATGGGTGTATGGATATGTTTGTTACAAAACAAGCAATTAGAAGTTCATAATCAGAGTTTCTTAACTGAAAAAAAGGAATGTGGCTTGTAGAAACACTTTTTCGCTTGCAGTTTTGCACTTTTCTAGTTTTGCGACTTTGATAACCCATAGAGTTTAATTGGTATGAACTCAACCCGTTCCTAAACTCAATTTGGCTGCAACTTTCTAATTAGTTGATATTTTAAACCCTTAATTTTAAGAAATTGTCATGATGCACCTATTGTAGTTTTGATTATTTATATTATTAGTAATTAGGAGATAGTTTTTTTCTGTTACAAGTATGGTTATAAGATTATACGATCAGAGTCATCTGGCTCTCAGAGTTTTGAATTTGTCTCTAGTTAAGTCCCTGTGATGTTTTCCATTGTACAATGGGATCCCAATATCAAATTTCATTTGCTATTTTTATAAGCTAATTCCAAGTGATACTCTCACTTTCAAAATTCTGGCTGTTGGACTCTAAGGCTATGTGTTTATTGATGTCGAGCTTATCTAAAGATAACTTATTCAAACTTAGAATCTTTATTGTGAAATAGTGAAAATAATAGTATTAATTTGCCATATGATCTAATAGTGTAGTGGTATTGTGGTAAGTAAGATGGTGAATGATTTTTATCATTCCTTGGCATGTATTCTTTAATATAAATGTTCTTACATTTTTATTAAATGTATTTTTATCACATTTAGTATAAATGTTCTTACATTTTTTTCACTTCATATTTCATTTCATCTACATTTTTGTACCAATGTTATTGATTACGTAATTTTCCATGGTTCTAATGTACCAGTCTACATTAGAACCGTGAAAATCCCACCAACCACTAACCACTAACTTGAGCTAGTTTTAAATAACTTTACAACATGTCTGGGTCTTCTTGTGGCAAGGTATACCATCACCTTGATAATTGCTTACAACTTAGGGTATCAGTTGGTCTAAGCCTTCAATAGAAACAAATTTCTACAAGTCATTAATCAATTAAATTTTTATTTATATTTGAATATGCATAATAAACTTCAAAAAGAGGGTGAAGTAAATCATAAGGTAATTCAATCAATGCCTTTACCATTGGTTGAGAATTTCACTTGTGTTTTAGGAAGAAGGTCAAACTACTTATGTGGTGAAGGTGTTAAGGGTATGACATTAAACTATCAAGAAAAAAGTAAGGTTCTTGGGAAAAATAAGGTAGAAAAGAAACTTGAAAGTGAATTGGCTGATGAAGTTGTAAGGCTTAATGAAATATCGAAAAAGCAAGAAGAGGAGATTCAAGCTCAACGTGCAACAATGGGCAAGTAAGCTATGGTCTTGAAACAACTTCAAGGAATTTTTGCACTTTTAGCAAATACCGGGGTGATTCCTAGCATGCTACTTAATTTGTCTTCACCAAGTACTTCAACTAATAATGTAAGTATAATTGATAATTTACTATTGTCTTATAATATTTTATTATTAAATTAATATATTAATATTTTATATTCTAATTAATTTTTTTGGTTTGTTTTGTTGGATTCTAATCAATAGTTGCCAAGGACAATCTCTAAAACTTTGAGTTTTAAGTTTGGCAGACAAAAAAATTTTAATGTTAGTGTTTAATTTTGTTTGTTATGTGGGATTACTATGAGTTTCAAAATAATTATTATATTCAAATTTTTATTTATGACAATAGTGAACATAGTAGTGACAAAAATATCATACAATATAAATTTTAAATTTGTAATGAAAATTTATTGACTTCATTAATAAAAGTATTGGTGACCATATTTTTCTCACTAATAATAATAATACATATGACAACATAATTTGCTACTATTAACTGATAATATTAATGACGAAATATTTTTCACAAATAAAACTTACTTTAAGTGACAATATTTCTTGTCACAATTTTATATAGTTTTAGTGTGAAAAATCTTGTCATAATATAATACTGTTTGTGAGATTTTCATTGTATCACTATTAATATTTGTGATGTTTTTTATATGTCACTATTAATATTTTTTTTTCGACACTATCATCACAGATGAGTAATGTTGTTGTGACCATACAATTTTATCACTCACGCAAACAATTTCAGTGAAAAAAATAGTGGTCACAAAAACCATGTGACAACTTTTTAAATATAGTCATTATTTCATTAGTGAAGGAGGTATTTGTGAAGACAAGTGACGAGTTAAAAAAATCGTTGCAGAAATTAATAGTGACCAAAATTCATACTTCTAGTGACAACTTTATCTTCCACTAAATGTCATTTTTCTTGTAGTGTATCTATCTTAGTCATGCTATTTTGTAACTCTAGCTTCTTTTTATGTTTTATCTATTAGGTGACACAATTGTAAATTTCTTTTATTTCTCATTAATGTGATTATTGTAGTGATAACTCCTAAACCTATGGAATCCTCATCATCCAATAATACAACAATAATATTAAGTATTAAAATTGTGGTTAAAAGGCTTGATAAGGATTTCATAAAGTGATCATAATTCTGATCGAAATTTTATGGATGCCTAACTATCCAGTGAGAATATAGTTTTTATTAGATAAAAAACTTGTGTTTGAAGTTTATATAATAAAGTATAATATTTCGAGTTGGAGATGTAACTTTTTCAAATAGTATGATGACGACCAAAAGAATCGTAAGAAAGAAATATCAATATTAAAAAAGGGGCTGAAATAAGAACTGCTGGATTAAATAATGTTGAAATAAGCACAACTAAGGAATTTGAAGAACAAATAAAGCTCATGAAGCAAAACTTAAATTTATTTGCAAAAGAAAAAAAAGAGATGAAGTTTATATTAATGAATAATGTAATAAGATTTATTTGATCAATCAAATCCTCATATCGAAGTAGAAAGCAACTTTCAAGTCTCGTCAGGCAATCCTTGGGTGACCTGAGAGTAAGCTCACTTGGAGACATATGAATAGCTAACGTGAAGGCTTGATAACTTGGTTGCACCGACATGATCACCTTAAGGATCACTAAGCAAATCTATCTTTACTAAGTCTTCGTAATGGTTTAGAATCTCCGACAACTGTGGAGAAGATTTATTGTGCTTGTAATACTTGTTGCTTTCACCTATGTTATAGGGAAATGGTCTTGAATTATATTTTTATATAAATTATGTTAAGTATAAATAACTCGATGTAAATTATAATCAAATTTTAAAATGCCATATTGTTTTTAGTGAAGGTGGAAGCGTAATACATAATCTATTGTTACAAACTAATTTCTTGGAAACTAGCCAATATCCTAGGTAAGTGCTTTATTCAATAATCCTGATAAATTTTCTTTTCTTTCTAATTGTAATTTTGGAATTTCTTCAATTACAGTTCGAAATTTAGATTATTTCGTCATAAGTAGTTCTTATAAAACTACAAGTTTAGGCTTGTTGAGTTTTGGGGCCAATTTCTTCTACTTCATTTTCCCCTCCTTTTGTTTAAAATTCTTGCCGATAAGTGTACCTTGGATAACCTAAAAATCAACAATTGCTATGTTGGATTATGTAAGAATTATTTTTGCTCATGCAGTGGATAAAAACTAGCTTTCTATTGAAAGCCTTATTCCCACAACTTCCTATTGGATTTCAAAAGACTAAAAAAATCAAAATCTTCTAAACAAGCATAATGGATACTAGCGTATAAATCTTATAGACATTGAAGAATTTAGCACTAAGAAGTTGAAGGCAAAGTATATGTATAACATCTTATAGACATTGAAGAATTTAGCACTAAGAAGTTGAAGGCAAAGTATATGTATAACATTGATTAAGTTACTCAAGATTCAGTAGGTCATATTGGTCAAACAAAAAAAGATATGCCTAATATAAATAGTTTGTTTATACAATACAATCATCAAATCACCATTTTCACATATGTGGGTAAGATATACATCAAAAAGCGAATGGGACATACACCAAAAAGTTAGATGCATTATTAATCCATATTGTTTCCCTCATTTGTATTTGAATGTGAAGCTTATTCTTATGATGATGGTGTTAATAATATTCTCCTTTCATTTTTATCAGCTTGTAATTGTTATGAAATAATGTTATAATGTCTTCTGAATTGTAAGCCCCTTGGTTCAAATGATAATTTGAATGTATAGAGATCAACATCTCTAAACTTTCTTTTATTGACATGTCCAGATGTAAACCTAGCAAATTAATTAAAAAAAATCACAAACACATTCGTCAATTATTTCAAGCAAGATAAAATTGATTAAAAAATGCATCCTTTACAGTATTGCTTTGTTGACTAAGTATAAAATTATCACCAACTCTTTTTGAACTATTTAGCTATTTGTTAATAAACATAAATTCATCAATTGTTAAAAGCAATATAAATCGATAAAAACTTAAGGGACATATACATGTGAAGATGGCTTTGTGATAACCTAATAAACATATGTTATTGCAAGGTTTAAAATCATATTCATATGAAAAAAGCCTCATTATGTAATGTTGAGCTGTTTTTGTTCTATTTTCTAAAGTTGTGATCAAAATTATCACATTTGTTTGGATTTTTTAATTTCTTTGGCTCATTTAGTTGCCTCCTTACAATTTTGGGTCTACCTAGCATTACTATTTTAACTGAAGGATGTGTCACCCCTGCATTGGTTAAAGGTTGAAAACCCCAAATACATTGTTTTATATAGTCATACAAACTTAGGAACTGACGCATCTTATAACACAAGTCTATAAATGTATCCCCCCTTTTTTTTAGTGATGAATTACACTAATTCCATGTTTGCAAGGGTATCCATATGGATCTCATGGCCAATAACTATAAGTTTGTTTCGAGTAATGGATTCTACTAATCATATATTTTGAAAGGTATTCTTATACGTCACATGTCTAACAATTGTAATAGTTGGTTTCAACGACCACATAAAATGAAGAAATATGTTTTAGATGACTTCCAACAATGTTTTCATCTTCTATTTTCTTCAGTCTAATATTGTTATAACATTAGTCATCGGCCTACTTATGTAATTATTATCCAAAATAGTATAATAATAGTCCTAGTGTAATAAACAACAATGTTTAATATTCCTAGTGCAATAAACATCAATGTTTTATTAATTCAAAAAATAAATAATATTTTATTTATTAAGATAATGTAATATTTTAAGTTTTTAAATTTATGATTAGGTCCTACAATGCCATGTAGAATACATGTAACTATGTGGCCTATTTTAAAGGAAAATATATTTTTTATGACAGTGTTAAGTTTGTATCAAAATATTCATTCATATAGAGTTTAATTTGAACATTTATAATATTAAAATTTAATTTAAATACAGTAAAACATTAAAGTTTTACTTGCATTTAAATATAAATATTAAGATTACTTTGGCCCTTTTACCGACAAACATTTAACTTTGATACTGAATAGGTTTTTATGGTTGTTCATATAAATATACCTATATTTTTTATAATACTCCTGCTCATCCATATCTTTATTATCGCTCATCAAATTTTCTTTAATTTAGATTTTGTTATTATTTTTATATAAGGAGATAAAAGTAACGATGAAATATAATACAACTGAATACTAATTTCAAGTGTAATTTTCATAACCTAAACGATCTAAATTAATAAAAAGAAAGTACAATTTTCTTTTTCACCTATCACAATTTGAATATTAAAAAATATTTATATATTTATAATTTTCCCATGAATTAAAAATGTCTTCTCCCATTTCATCTTTTTTAACCTTGAAAATTAAAATTTATTTAGATTTACTGTCACATTCTATTTTAGTTGTGGCATTAAAAAATTGAGTAAGCATGTCTAAATTAAAAAAAAAGAAAGAAGAAGTTGGAAGATAGTTTTCTTTTTAGCGACAACTAGCAATTTGTCAAAACTTTAAATTTTAGAAAACGAATGTTATCATTAACTTCACCTTTGTCTCTTATAACAAAAAATATGATAAATATTCCAATTACCCTATTTTTATTTTTTAGTTTCTTAATCGATTTATAAAAAGATAAAAAAAACATAAATCTTTATTATGATTTAAGATTTTCTTAAAAAATATTCTTTAAAATTTCAATTAAAGAATAATAATGAAATACATGCAATATAAATATAGACTAATTAATCTCACTAATATAATTCTATTTTTAAATTTAATTTAAATAAATTAATATTGATTTAAATTAATAATTTTATTATTAATTTTGCTCAAATTTAAAAATTGAACAATATTATTATGTATATTTTATTGTTATTATTATTTAATTAACTTTTTTTAATTCTATAATTTTTTAACCGTTTATAACTTTATACAGAATCTTTAGAAAGATTTAAAAAAAGATTATGGGGTACGGCTGTCTTTAAAATTTTTTTTTTTGAAAATAAACTTGTAATCTTCTGTCAAAGGTTATGGAACAGTACTTAAAGTTGCGAGTACCCACTTTTGATTGCCTTTAATGCCAAATTCTTTTAATTTTTTCAAAAGACAAAAAAAAGTTGCGATAACCCAAAAGCAGATGGGCTGGCTAATGCCACAGGTGTCAGTCTTCCACTTTCCAAGTTCACTGTAACTTAGAAGTGTCATTTGACTTTTCAGTTTCCCAATGCAAGAATACATATTTAACTTTACCCACCAACTAGTCTCCACCGCCAACTACCGTTAGGAAATCTTTTCTCTTTATCTTCAAGTTTCAACCTTATTTTCTACATACCAGTTCGAGCTCCAAAACCCATGTCAGAAAATTGGGTATAAGCTGCTAAAGCAAGAGACTTTGATGGTCCGTAAGTGAAAGGTGGTAGTGGGATAGGGAGATGAGCTTCTGGAATTCATTGGATATGGGTGGTTTGGTAAGTGACAAGCTAAAGGAATTGTTTTTCTCCGTAGTAATCTTAATAATAAAACAGAGACACAGACCGTGCTTGTCTACCTACCAATTCCACCCATTCCTATGGCTTCCAGTTGTTCCTTCCTTTCCCTTCTCTCTTATACTCAGAAGCGTTATGGCACCGGAAATCGATTTCTGGGCTACCGATTTCAGTGTTTGTTGTTTAGTTTGGTACTTTTACTACAGTACAGCCTTTGGAATTAGTCACACCGTGAAACGAATTTCTGTATTCTGAAACCGTAGATTTTTGTCTGATCTTTGATCTTCGGTCTTCCCTGCATCTACTCTCTGCTCTCTTTTAATTTTTATAGAACTCCCAAGTTCTCATTATCTTCTCTGGATCTTTTAACAATATTTTTCTTCTTATATTTGCGTTCCTTTTTCTTGTAAATTTCAGGAAGAGTTTGGGATTGTACTCGCGCAGACGTCGGTGACCTGTTCATTCACTTTGGTTTGTTATTCTTTTCTTTAGCTTTTTGTTACATAATTTGTGAGGTAACAGTTTACCTGTTCCATTACTCTGTTACTACTGTGATTCTGTCCGTGTACGGTAAGTGTTCTGCTCCTCTGAAGTGAAATATCTATAAAATTTCCTTGTAGAAAATTAGGGAAACGGATTTTTTCTTTTGAAAGTATAAACAACGAATCTACTTAAAAAGCACCAAAAATGATACATTAAACTTCTGTGCTGATAGCTTAGAAAATTCAGAATAGCTTCTATATATTTCCTTCTTTCTTTGGAATCTTGGATATCTCGTTCCTCATAACCCATTTTTGTGTATCTAAATGTGCAAGGACACCACAGAGTTTGAAGTTTGGTTTGAGCCTCCTCTAGATTATTCTTAATTTCCACTTTGATGACATTTTCATAGAATCCCACTTATCTGTTTCATAATGTTTTAAGAATGTTTCTCTTATGGCAAGGAGTACCGCATAAGTATCACTTCTATGTTTATAGATTGCACATTGATCAATAACTGCTTGGCGTGATGAG
>JAOTJB010322382.1:0-14267 GCA_027123815.1 Erythroxylum minutifolium | reverse complement strand
TTTTGTATAAAGGATTATAAACTTCCTCATGTTTGGTAATGTAAATATTTGTTTAAATGACTACAATGTAAACTTTTGTGAATGAATGAAAAGAAGAGTTGAGGTTTTAAGTATTGTGTTTTTTTTATGATGTAATTTAAGAGATTATATTTGCTCTAACATACCATTATCATAGGATATGTACTTGAATGTCCTCCAGATGTTTGGGTATATACTCTATGATAGTGGGATGTTACACTTCACTTGTCTTTGTACTTAATGGTGCAATTATTAACTAAAGGTAGGGAGAGTTTAGGCTTCCGGAACTTATAGAGAAGCTTTCAAATTAAAGTTATGACCATGCTCATAATCTTTTAGAGTCTGTAAATTCAAGCTATTTTTAAATTTTGGATTTTCCTTTGAATTTTCTATTTCCATTTGCTCTATCCTAGCATTATTTTCAATTACTCCATCCTCCTAAGCATTAATCTTCCTAACTTCCTTCCTTCCTGAGGTTATAGTTTAATCACCTGGTGAATTTGTAATTTGATCAATTGTAGTTTGATCATCTATAGTCTACATTAGTTCTTGATAGTCTCCTCTTGTGAATCTCCTTCCTATAGGCCTCCATTATTCTTTATTCTGTAGTTGTTATGGCCTTCAGGAGTAAGTGACCATCATTACATCTTCCACGAACTAGCGATCCTCTCTTATTTGTATTATTGGAATGGTATCAGACAGCTTACTATTTAAATCCACTAAAGCATAAAATCTCGTATAATTTATCATTTTAGTTATTACAGTAGATTCATCTAAACATATAGGAAATCCCACATAACTTATCAAATAGCTCAGCCCCTTTGTGGTCAAATACTTCAAAAGAATATAATGTATGTTCAGTTGGATAGGTATACGTTTCTGCTTAAGTTGCTAAAGCTAAAGTCTAGGTTTCCATAATTGAAGGAAAAAGGTCTTATTCTTTAGGTTCCATAGTCTAGCTTCCACAATTGTCTATGCTTAAGCTTTGGTACCAAACTTTAAGAAGAATACATTATCATCATTAACAAGAACTTCTTGTAATCTATATTGTTTTTAGTTTTTGTCCCCCTAAGTGTTCATAAGTTGACAGGAAGTTCTGTGATTCATAAAGAAGCCTAGGATAGTAGGTTAATAGTTGCTTTTCTTTATATCTCTAATTGAGGCAACACAATTATAGCCTCATTCTTATCTAAAGGTCGACAAAATTTCAAGTTAGTGTTGGGAGTTCTGTGGATAACTACTTGAGGTCATATTTTTTTATTAATGAAAATGTTTGAGCCATTTGGTTTGTTGGACATGGATAAAGGAATTGAAGGTGTGGGGGATGGTGTAAGGAGGGAACTTTTTAAGTTGAGAGGTTAAAAATCCTCCCTATTTTAGGACTTAAGACCTGAAATTGATATAAAAAGAAAGAGACAATTAGCTTAGAGGCAGAGAAAAGATGTTTTAGCAACATTTTACCAAAAGAAGAAATAAAAGAAAGAAGGTGGGAATGAAATTAGCAAGAAGATGGGGAAGAAGCAACAATAAGGATAGAGGTTGAGACAAGAAGATGGATTAAAGGATGTTAGAAAACTCAAATAAGAGCACGGATGTAGAAATAAAGATAGGGATGGAAAGTTGCTAAATGAAGGTCTAGAGATGGAAAAAGAGGGATCAAAAAGGTGAGAATGTAAGCACAAAATTTGTTATCTAATGCCAGTGTTGGACTGATTATGGATGATAAGAAACATTTCCATTAGGAAGCAAGAGCACTTGCGCTAATCTTGCAAGCTTGAGAAAATCTAAAGCTTCTCTTTCCCATTATTAATTAATAATTCCTTTTAATTTTAGTAAAGAATTAAAAGAAAAGCTTAGAACTATATTGCTTGCATAAATTAGATCTTATACTTTGATCAATAAATATATTAGAAAGCTAAACTCTCTACTACTTTGAAAAAATGGTTTGTAGTTTTCCCATTTGGAAGATGTTCTTATTTCCTAAAAGTAATAAAATTCCTAAAATGAAAGTGAAAACAATATTCCTTTTTTTCTCATAATAAAAAAGACATAAATTGAATTTATGAAAGAGGGACTCATATTACATAATAACATATTTGAAAAATCCTATTTCCATTAGATTAAGTGTAAAATTAATATCGGAAAAAAGCAAATTGGAACACCTTGAAAGTGTTATAAAACAAGAAAGTCACTGTTGGATCCTGAATTTTTCTTAAAATTTATTTTAATAAATTAGCAAGCATAAATCAAAAATTAGAATTCTTGAATTATCAATTTTTGGAGTTTAATTAGGTATATAATTAATTACGTGTGGTTGCATGGATCAAAAGGAAGAGTTAGAATTAAGTTAAGGAGTTAGAAGGCATTAGATTAAATATGGAAGGATAAGCTTGGAAAGACAAAGTTTTGTCTTAAACTAATAAGAAAAGAAGAGAATAGAGTCATGGATAGTAAGAAAGGAAAAGATAGAAAGTCATAGAAGAAACTAGAAGAAGAGAAGGAGAAACCGAAGCATAGAAAGAGAAGAAGAAGGAAAGAAAAGAGCAAAGAGTAAGAAGAGGAAGAAGAATATTTAGATGAGTTTTTAGGTAACTTTATTTATTCTTCTTGTTTTGATAAAAGAAAGAAGTAGAGAAAAAAGGTTATGTTCTAAAAATGAAGAGAGAAAGAAGAGAACCAAGATTCTTCTTAGATTTTTATGAACTTTTAACTAGATCTTAGTTCTTCTAGCTTAGATAAACTAAGAGTGGAACAAATCTAAGGTCATTTTTGGATAACAGAGCTTTATGGAAGTTCTATTCGTATATGTTGTTTGAATGAAAATATGTTTGTTTGAAGGGAACCAAGAAAGTTGAAGGTAAGAACAAGAGGAAAGATAAACTTGATCTTGGAGTTACAAGTAAATAAGTGGGTAATATGTTTATAGTTTTTATGATGATGGGCTATATTATTTGATGGTGAGTGTATAAATGCTTGTCTTGAATCATTGTGAATGTGGGAAAAATGTTCTGTGAATTTAATATCATGTTTGCTTTACAAGAATTTTGCTACTTTGGTGTTAATGAAAAATAAAAAATTCAAGAACCATGGAAATATGAATATGATATGAAATATGTAAGCATCAAAAATTTGCTTGTGTGGGTAAGAGAGATACCATTATATTCGTCACGTACACATTAACTTAAAGCCTTCTCCCGACTACTCGCATGTGGCATATGAGCTCTGAAAATGGACTCATTCTGTTTATAGCGTAAACTTCGGTTTCGCTATTCTTTTTTATGAGATTCTCTCGAGCCATTATGTTTGTGCATTTCATCTTGATTTGTTAAATATGGAGCATAATTGAGTGTTACTTTGTGATGATTAAATGAAACATATGATCTGATTCGTGTGATAATGTGTTCTTGTCCATATGAATTCTCAAAATTTAGAAAGTGGATAGTGTGATCTGTTAAGACTAAAATGCAATGAATATACATACATACATACATACATATATATGTGTGTGTGTGTGTGTGTGTGTGTGTGTGTGTGTGTGTGTGTATTTATGCTTGAGTGTGTGTGTGGTTCGTTATCACTAGCTATAAATGTATTAGCCACTGAGCTTCACAACTCACCACATCATTTTCCACTCTTTAGGTACAGACAAAGCAGATCATTGAACCTTGCAAAACTTCGGCTAACTCTAAGAATTTTTATTTTCTATAACTAAGTTAGTTCAGAAACTTTTAGTACTTTAGAAGCATATCAAACTTAAGCATTCATGATTGTATTTTGGATTATATTACTATTTTGACTCTTAATATGTAATCAAAGTTATGTATAAACGCTGCATTGATTGAGAAATGAGACTCTGTTTTTTTTTTAGAAATGACAGTAAGAGGTGAAGAATTTCTCTTTTGTATATATGTGTAGAATTTTTCTTCTTTCTTGGGTTGTAATTAGTGTTTGGAAATGAAATGGTATGATGTTGCATGGCTTTTGGATAAATTCTGCTTAAGTAAATTGTTAGGTTGGGAGTCTGTTCTATTAGGATTCTTATGTGTATGGATTGTGTTTGTTGGTTTCGAGTCCTTTGGTTTTAATGAAAATGTATAATACGTATGGAGAAAAAAGGGGACAAGAATTGTATCCTAACTTCAACAAATAAACTGTATTGATCTAGGCAAATTTTGACAAAGTTGTCTTCATGAAAGTTGTAGATCATTCTCTTATCTTTCCAAAGATATAAGTTTATAATTTTTGGATATCAGAGTTAAAAGTTATGAAGATTAGAATTGAGTGATAAAGTTGGAATTGCACGATCTTGTAGTGGGAGTGACAGAGTCATAATTGCTCGATCGTGCTTGTATGTCATTTTTTCCTAAAGCTCACAATCATGCATAAGCACGACCGCGACTTAAGGGAAGCATGGCCCTACATTTTAAAGCACCCTTTTCAATTTTTATTTTTTATTTTATTTAATTATTTTTATCTCCGACTATGGCTTCTTTTATTACTAGGTATTATTATTTATTTGTTTTTACTCCCAACAGTGACATATTTATTTTATTTCATTTTTGTTTTTTATTATTATTTTCCAAAATTCCCAATTTTAACATCTATCACCATGAAATAAGAACCGAGATTCGGAGCCAACAGAAAGAGCGTGGTCAAACACATTGGTGGGATCTTTCTGGAGCAAACATCCTACATTTCCAATTATCAAGGCCTGGGCTAGTGTATAGTAGAGTAAACAAGGCTTGGAGAAAACTCTATTCACTAATGGTGGTATGGTTATTTTCAAATTTTCTTTGAATGGTAATCTGGATGAAATAATTGGAATGGGTCTTTGGTAAATAGGGGACAACCTATGTTCTTATAGAAGTGTAAGCCATAGAATGCATTTAATAGGGAATGTGTTGAAGTTTTTCCAATTTGGGTCTATTTCTATAACCTATCGCTTGAATTGTGGACTGTACAGGGGTTAAATTTTCTTGCTAGTTCCTTGTGTAAACCGTTGGGTATGGAAGCACAGACATCAGGTACGGATAGGATGGGATATGCAAAAATATGCATAGAAGTGAGTCGAAAGGTTCCATTATTAGATTGTCTTCCAATTATGCACCTCAATAAATCTGGGGGCAGGATGAAAGGAGAAATACAACTATCATAGCCTTAGAAGCCACACATTCCTGATAAGAAATGAGTTCCAACTGGGAAGAGGAATAAAATAGTTTAGCAAGAGGAGTTAATGGGGATTGAATAGTCAACAGTCGAAGATGGAGATGTTACCGGAGTTCAATAGAAGGTTCATGAGCAGCCTACATAGATTTCTCCAACTGAAAGGGACACAGGGCAGCATCCTGAAGTGGTTGACAAACAAAATAAACGTGATTCTAGTTTTGAGAAGGAACAAACAACAGATCATACAATCTCTACACAGAGTCCAAAGTTGGCAGAGTATGTTAATGTTGTTAATGTAATGCAAAATAAGACAAATAGAGTTTTGACAAAGAATGAGAAAAGGTCAGTTAATTGTAAAAATTCATACCAAACACAAATCACTAAGGAACCAGGAATGGAGATAGTTGTGGAGGTTACTCATTAGATTGTCCATGCAATGCGAACATAAACAGCTATAGACAACTCTAGTGTAGATAATGTGGAGTATCTAGATACTAGTGTGGAACACTTTAACTAACAATATTTGGATCAATTTCACATGGATTGAGCCAACATGTTGACTCCAGTAGCAACTATTCGACAAAATGAGACCTCTAAGGCTAGACTGGAGTCTTGTGTTGATAAGATATTGAAGTGAGCTAATCATCCTCCAATATAGGGAAGGATCTTCCATAAGAATTTCTTCTGTTTTGGAGAGCTTCCTTCTTGTGACCATAGGAGTTGTGATCAGTGCATGGTTATGTATATTAAATATTTTTAGGACATCTAAGACATACTTTCTTTGATTCAAATAAAGGCCCGACTTATCTCGATAGAATTTAATCCCAAGGAAGTAATACACAAAGCCTATATCCTTTAGAGAGAATAGTGCATTTAGCTTTTGGATGAAGCTTTGTAACTAGTTAGAGTTGTTGCCTGTGATGAGTATATCATCAACGTATACGAGAATGAACACTATAAGGTTTTTTTGTTGAAGAAGGAATAGAGATACGCCACTTTTTGAGTTTTTGAACCCCCACCACAGTAGAGTGAAATGCAGTCGATCAAACTAAGCACAAGGTGCTTGTTTTAAACCATAAATGGCCTTCACCAGTTTGCACACATGCTTTGGATGGCATAGATCTTAAAAACCTTTTGGATGTCGCATGAAGACATCTTCCTAAAGAAATCCATTGAGAAACGCATTATTTACATCCAACTGCCAAATTTCCCAATTGAACGAGACAAATGTATTCATCACAATGTGAATGGTGGTAGGATTGACAACAGGGCTAAAAATTTCTCCATCATCAACCCTAAATGCCTGCTGGCAACAAGTCTGGCAATATATTTGAAAATGTTTCCATCGGTCTTGAATTTGGTTTTGAAGATTCATTTACAGTCAAAGAGTTTTTCTTTACCAGTGTAGGGTACTAATGTCCACGTCTTATTTCACTGTAGTGCTTTAAACTTATTGATCATAGCTTGCTTCCATTGAGGTGAAGTCAACACAGCTGCCACCTAGTTTGGTTCTAAAGCTTAAGACAATGAAATTGGATTCTCAATTTTTAAGAGCCCAATAAATGTTCTCACGGGATGTATGTTTGTATGAACAGGGCTTTCTTCTTGGTCTGTAGATTAGACTAAATTTTAAGTCTCGTTCAACTGGGTTGGACTCTCCGATGTTTTTAAGGTCGATAAAGGTGCACATAATGGACTTGTTGTGTGATTTAGAGAGTCTAATGCTGGAGGATGTTGTTCTTGATTCTTTGTCGTATCTTCAGTGGTAACCCTGTATTCTTGAGAGTTGATGATTCATGGGATGACATAATCACTCTTAGATGATGTCAAATGGTGATGTAAGAACCCTTTAGTGTATGGAAACATTGACGCATCAAAGACAACATATTTAGAAGTACATATTGGTTTAGTTGTGCTAAGACACTTGTAACCTTTCTGGTTAGAGGTAGGGCTAAGATATACACACTTTTGGCTATAGAATTGGAACTTATGAGCATTGTAAGGTTTCAAACAGGGGTGTCGGGTTCAACTTTGTATAACAGACACAAGAGGTTTAAACCATTTAAAGTAGTGGTTGGTAGTTTATTTATGTAGATAGCCATTTGGAAGGCACCAACCCAGTAAGTGAGAGGAAAGCGAGCCTGAACAAGCAATGTCAGACCTAGTTCAAAAATATGCCAGTGTTTCCTCTTGCGTCGACCATTCTGAACAAACATGTAAGGGCAAGTAAATCATATCCCCTGCTTGTGTTATAGGAATGAGTGGTTTATATTTAGTCCCGTTATCGCACCGAAGAGCCTTTATCTTAGTGTCAAACTGGTTCTTAGTATATGTCTAAAATAAGTTGAATGTGTGTATGGCTCTCCTTTATGTTTTAGTGGATACAACTATGCATATCGACTGAAATCATCAAGGAAGTGGATGTAATAGTGATTACCATTTACAGATTGTACAGGAAAAGGTCCCTAAATATCTGTATGTATTACTTCTAAAGGAGAAGAAGCATGAGACTCAGACCTTGTAAATGGTAACTGTTTAGATTTATCGTATTTGCAAGCTTCACATACAAATTTTAGAAAAGAAATGTTGGCATTGCATTTATTCAAGATTTCTTTTAAGATTCTATGTAAATGGTAACTGTTTAGATTTATCGTATTGGCAAGCTTCACATACAAATTTTAGAAAAGAAATGTTGGCATTGCATTTATTCAAGATTTCTTTTAAGATTCTATCACTAGGGTGTCCTAGTTTCTTATGCCACTTGACAAATTTAGTCATATTCTCCTTTTGAGAGGAAGAATCAAAAGGAGGAGAAGTTGCCATATTCACCTATGCTTGCCACGCCACTCTATCCATGGGATACAGTCCTTGTTTTGCTTTCTCATGTACTAGAGATTGGACTATCTTATTGTCCTTCACAACACATTCATCATTAGTGAAATGTATATCAATATCATATCTCTAATGAGTTTGTTGACACTCATTAAATTTTTAGTTGCTAAAGGTACTAATAAGACATCATTTAGTTAGATTGTTGTATTAGAAACAAGCAGAGAAGTGGAACCAATACCAGTTACTCGTGTTTTCTCACCAGTGCACGTATAAAGATGTGTCTTATCTACTAAAGTATAATAGTCAAGTTGATCAGTGTCAGATGTGACGTGGTAAGTGGCGCTGTTGTCCATGTACCAAGATAAATCTACTACTGACTGAGATTGAGCTTGAGTGTAACAAACTTGAGGTGGATACCTATTTGAACTTTGGCTGTAAGTTAGTGGTTGAAATGTATCATCGAAGGGATAATAGCAATTTGCGAAGACATGACCAGGCTTCTCACAAAGGTCATAGTAAAGACGTCCACTCTTATTATAGCCTCCTCTACATCCTCATCCTCAATGACCATATGAGCCACAAGAGCCTCTCTAGAAACCATGTTCTGAGTTGCCATGACCTGAGTAAGTTTTATCAAATTCATCTTTTTAAGCCAGTTTCACAAAAGGTTGAATTTATAAGTTCAAGAAATTATTCAATTGCTTAAGATGGCTCTTAAAAGCAAGTAACGAGGATTGTGTATCAATCCATGTAAGATCTGATTGGTCTACCATCTTGACTACTACTGCATTATAGTCAGCATCAAGGTCGTTCAGTGTGTGAAGAATAAGGTCTTCAGTTGCTATCAGAGAGCTCCTGCCAACGTTAGTTGATTAGAGATGATCTTCATTTTGTTAAGATGCTCTTCCATCTTGGGAGCATTTTGTGGGTTTAATGGAGCTTTGACTTGAGCATCATCACCCACAACTTCATCAAGGCGTAAGTAAGCTCTTGTGCATTAACCTATAATTCTTGAGTAGTTTTGCAGTGTAGGAGTTGGGCTCCTACCTCTAAAGTCATGGTGGTCCTCAACCATCCAACAAAAAGGCAATCGACAGAATACCAATCATCAAAAGCTAGGTTTGAAATCATCCCTTTATCTTTAGAAACAAGAGAAGGAGGAGTGACTTGGGTGCCGTCAATGTGAGATTGAAGAAGATTCCCTTCAATTAATGGTAGCACTACTAATTCCCACACCATATAATTGCCTCTATCCAACTTGATGGAGACAATCTGGCTTGAGGAATTAAAGACTGAGCGCGTCCTCGGTAGAGTTTTGACAAGAGGTGTTGAAGCAGAAGTTACCGAGGACCTATCAGACGAGGTTGTAACCATTACTCTTGCTATAATACCAAGATAAAGAAAATAAGTGCTCACAAGATATGAATGACGTGCTCAGATACTTCACTAAGCCTCAAAGAAATGTTTTTTTAATCATGTCCACAACAAAAGTTTGTTATAAGAGAGAGAATGATGAATACAAGCCATACACGTGTTAGGGCGCTATATACGACCAACAGACTGTACAGTAGGGCATTTAATGAATAGGCAATTATTATATTTACATCTAGCTAACCCTATCTTTCATGCCTTAACATTATAACATTAGTAGCTTGTGAACTCGTGAAAAATCTTCTTACTAAATTAGGCTACTAACGTACTACTCCAGTGACTCTATTTTATTACATGTTTGATGGTCAGTCACACAATAGTATGTGTTAAAAATAGTTAAAGCATTTGCTCAATAGTTTTTTGTAAAAATATTTTTAAATAAATTAAACTAGATAAATCCAATATGTTACCCTTATTCTCTCTATTTAGGGGACAGTTGGTTCGTACAGGAGAATGATAATAGGAATGAAAATGAATATAGTGAAGAATAAGAATGAATATTATCATTATAATTATGATACTTAGTTAAGAGGAATGAATGATTATCATGACTATTAAAAGTGGTTGGTTTGTAAAAAATATTGAGAAATAAAAACTTATTATTTTTTACCTAATTAACTAATTATATTTTAATGAATGAATGAATTTTATTTTGATTAATAATAATAATAATTAATTAATTATATTTAAATTAATTATAATGTAATTAATTAATTAGTATTAAAAATATTTTTAAGAAAAGAACTACTAAGTTATTTATAATGGGGTACTTTACAAAACAATAATACTCATTCCTCTAGATTATGAGATAAATGGGGTATTACTCAAAAATGGGTAATCAAAATAATAACTTTATAATCATAATCCCTTACTAAACTCAATCTTTTATTCCATACCTATTACTCTTTTTTCATACCCACTAAACAAGAACACTCTTACTCCATCTTTATAGGTGCTTATTCCCTGTCATTTTCTGTGTATAGTGACCACACAAGTGAGATTCTTAATAACCTAAAACTTGAAAAAGTTTGAGAGAATCATAAACAAAACCGTAATCTACACACATATATATGCTAGGCTGTGCTTCATATTTATCCACATGACCACAAGAATATGAAGGGAAAGTATAAACAGTGAATAGAAGCAGCAAGCATCCAATGATCAGCCTCTCTTGAGTTCTGTGACCTTGAAATTTAGGTTTACTCAGGAGAACTAAAAGTTTAAATGATAAACATCATTGTTTCAAGTTAAATTTTGGATTCTAAATAAATCATTTTCAAATAAATATAAGACATATACCACAACTCTTTCACCTTATATATATGTCCATTAGAATTCAGATTGGACAGATGCTTAGATATTCTTATCTCTTAATATTTTCTTCTTCGCACTAACTTCAAAATGCTTCCGTTATAGGTGAAATAAACTACAGAAAAGTAAAGGCCTCTTTTGTTTTGTTTAATAAAAGGTCCAAAGTTGCAAGATCAGAACTCAATAATTTAGTTTGAAGTATGCAATCACTTTAACATCAATAGGGATGCTCGAAGCACCATTTAGAGCAAGTTGAAGGCCTCGATAATTATTTTATTCGAACCACATGATACACGTGCGAATAAGAAGGCAACACTGTATAGTTTGTGCTAGTTCAACCATATATAAGTTAATGGCTCTTGAGTATCATAACACATCAAACCACTCTCATTTGGGAAAAGGCCAATCAAAACTTTTAATTCCCTCCAGCAAAATGCCTGTACGTGCTAAGGGCTTGAACTTCACTCTTACAGAAGGACTCAACACCATATTGAAAGATCATGACGCTAATCGCGATGGTAAACTTAGCAGAGACGAGCTGAAGAAGGTATTCCAAGACCTTAATTCACGTTTCCCTGGGTGGCGAGCCGGCCGCGCCCTCCACCATGCAGACAAAGACGGCGATGGAAGCATCAGTGTGGAGGAGCTGCATGAACTTGTGGATTACCTGAAGAAGTTAGGATATGGTCTTACGTAGAGTTTATACCTTTCCAATGACGTGTGACATTTATTATAACAAATGTTCCATAATAACGTTCATGTTCTGTATTAATGTTGCCTCTAAATAAAGCTGCAAAGCTTACTTTCATGCTTCATTTTGTGATTGTAACTTAATCTGATCATCTATGTAATCTTTTGATTATTTGATTATGCTAACAACTACTATATATCTCTTATCGGTGTGAAGTTATGTCAGTATATTTGAACCTTGCCTTCTTAATTTAAAACAATTCTTTTTATTGATTTTAATACTTGTATATGTGTCGTGATAATGCATTCAATATCAAATGCTTCATAATAAATTAAAAAAAGAACTTGCATTAGTTATACATGAGCCTTTTTCCATTAGGTTCAAGCTTGACTTAATATTTAGAATTGGCATGATTAGAATTTTAATATGCATATGAATGAGTACTGAAAAACCGTACGTAGTAGTTTTGCAAACTTTCCAATATTACCGTGGTCGTCTCTAGCACAAATAAAAAACAAAACCAATCAAAAGTAAAATAATAAATAACACCAAAAATTTGGTAATGCAATTTGGCATTCCTTGCCTACGTCTGCGGGGGCCTCACTCAGATTAATTATTTCACTAAAATACAATAGATTTATCCAAGGCTTTACTGAGTCAACGCCACTCAACCCTGACATTATCTCTCAACCACACTTCCCGTGAAAGATTTTCACACCCAATAACACGACTAACTCATGTTAACCTCAATAGATAATTTTTCTAAACAATTATTAATTAAAAGATAATTAATAAAAATAACTCAAGTAAATAATTAACAGAGAAAAGAATAACAATACACTTGAGATAAAAGAAAAGAACAACTTTCCAAAATTCTTAGCTCTTCTGAAGATTATTCTGATAGTTGTTCACTATTGACACTAGCTACCCAATTTGCTACTGCCTTGAAATTTTCTACACTCTACTACCACGTGATCTACTCATTCACTAACAATAGGAACACATCAAAGACACAAATCAAAAGACACTCACAGGTCTTCATCAATTCAGCTCGTATGTGTGTAGCAACAATCAAATCACGTACAACTCATCAGTTAAACACCCAACCAAAAACCTTCACAAAGTAAATAACGCTTTAAGTGCAAGAGCTGGGTCAAGTTTGTATCAACCCAACTTCGGTTGTCTTTAATTTTCTTTACACAAAAAAAACTCACCAAAACACTCACGTATTTTACTACAAAAATGTGGACAGCACAGAGTGACCTACTTAATAAGACTAACTCACTAAAAAATCATGCTTATATCCACCACACCACAAATCACATAATAACTCATGTATGTCCCTCAAAGAATAGAGTCACGCAGTAGTAAAAATCAAGACATTAAAACCTTTACTCACATCAATTATGCAGCCTACCACCAATGAAGGTAAAAACCATGGAGATATGCACACCTACACTTAATTGAACATCATAGAACTTGTTTTATGTTCTACAACCAAGATCCCACATCACCAAGAAGTCTTCACACACATGCTTACTTTTTAGATAACTCACTGCACACACAATCTTTAAAATCCCATGACTTTGTTTCAACCCACTTCAAAAAATCGTTATCTTCTTTACATATCCCACTTAAAACAAATTTCTATCATAACTGAACCATTATCCAAAAATGCCAAAATTCAATAATAAGATATATATCATATATCTTAACAAGTACTATATGTTGTAAATATATAGGCAGATCTGAAATGCTTCATGCAACTACAAAATGAGAGAAAATATGTAAAAATTTTCATTATGGTACAAGTCTTCTTGTTGCTCTTGTAAAATAGTATCATAGATTCATAGTTATATCTAGGGTAAACATTTCGATATCTAAATTATAAAGGAGTATCTCCCTTTCTTACATAGAGCAGGGGATGATTATAGATTCACTAAATCTAAATGTGTCACAAAATGAAAAACACGGGCTATAATGAGAAAAACAAGTGTATGTAAGAAGAAACTTAAGACATGAGTTATATTATTAAGAGAGAAGATGCCTGTTCTAAGAGACCAACTGTGTGACTTTAAAATATATGTCTAAATAATTCATGTACATCATTATACATAATAGATTCAAGCATATCTATGCTTCAAGGCTTATTCTTTTCAAGCTTTTAATCAGCATCATTAATTAATTTTAAGATGCTACATATCTGCCCTTCGCTATCAGTATGAGATAACATATGGACCCTAGGAAATTTTGTTTGAAGTGCATGCCAAGCTTAGATTGTAAATTGATTCAAGAGTAAATTGTGATGACTAATATTACAGGACCAAGAAACTTAAAGACCATGATAATAGAATTATTTAATTCTAGTGAAATCTTTTATAGAGCTGATGTTTGAAATTTTTATCAAAAGAACTCCAGAACCTGTAATTATTCGATCAGGTTCTGATGTAGGTCCACCTTCACAGAGTAGAGCCAATGTAGAAACCATTTTTTTCTTGATAGACAGGCATAAAATTTTTCCCACTCAAAGGATCGAGATCCATATAGTTCCAATTTTTATTGATTAATCATACCTAAGTTTCAAACATACAACACATAAATTAGAGAGAAAGTGAGAAAGAGAAAAAGAGAGATTGCAACAATAAGTCACTTAATTTATATTAATAGTTAACTATCTGAAGGCTTTTTTGTTTCCCGCGTGTTCCCAAATAGCTTTGTTTACTATTTCTGGTAATAGGCGACTATGGAACTATGCCCCTTTGCTAGTGGTGCACTGGTGCTCCTACCAAGTGAGGTTAGAATCGCCAGATCTACAAAG
>JAOTJB010322378.1:0-14267 GCA_027123815.1 Erythroxylum minutifolium | reverse complement strand
GTATATGACCTAATTTGTGTATGGGATGAGTGTAGTAAATTGATGGATGAATACATGTGTTTGTGTTCTATTTTGAGCGTATGAAAACCATGAGTGATGAGTTGTTATATGGATGTTATAAGTGCTGAATTAAGGGTATCATGAAAGTGAAAGTTATGTTAACAAAGATTGATGAGTTATGTTCTTGAAATAAGGATAACTAAGATGGTAGTTTAAAGATAAAGTGAAGTTGATAATGAAATTGAATGGGTGTTGAAATATTGATGAATGTATGTATACCTTGATGCTCTGTTTTGTATGATAAGTGGATAATAATGTATGATTTGTTTTATGGATGTTTTGAGCTGGAATAGAGATGAGAATAAAAGGGAAATAAAGTAGAAATGATTAATTGAACATAAGATGGTTCGATTGTAATATATGAGAGTTAAAAATCTAGAAATTCATGAAGAAAAGGGTTGGAAATTTACAGATAACAAAACCCACGATCATGGGACTGCATCCATGACCATGGGAATTGAAAGGATGGCAAAAATGTGTTCTATTAATGAATCCCACGATCGTGGGATGGCCTCCACTTGAGATGTTATCTTTTATGTGATAGTTGGATCAACAACTGAAAAGATACTTTCTTATGGTGCATTTAAGCTTGAATGAGGCTTTAAATAAACTTAGTTGATGATGGATTGAGTGGTTAAACATGTGAGATACTTAAGGTGATAATGGAGGTTATAACTATGAATGGATTGTTATATATCAAGTATTAAAATCTAGAAAATTATGAGTATAACAAGAATGAAGGTGTTTATATAATAGCTAATGTGATTCAAATGAGATGAATGATGTGTATTAAGTAAAGATGAATGAAAAATTGGATATTATGTGATCTTCTAATGCTAGAAAAGAAATGATGAATGATTGAATTGTGATATTAGAATAACTAAGTTCTTTGAGCTATGAACCTAAGTGCAATCTTGATATACACAAATAATAATGCTGAAATGATCAAGAGACTTGATTAGGGAAACATACTGAGAATAGTCAAATTGAGCATGCATTATACATTACACATATACATATGTGTACAATTGAATGTTTATGTAATTGTGCAAATTATTAATGTGTGTATAATGTGTGTATTGCATGAAGTTGAAACACAGGAGCGAATGTCAGCGTCCAGATGTTTCCGAATCATAGAAGCAAATGCTAATCTGGAGCATACTTTGAGTCGATCTAGGTGGTCTTATATTAATTGATTGCTTTGTTTAAATTTCTGTATTGATTTATTACTGATGTAAATGTAATTGTGATAATTCCGGACATTAATAGTCTGAGGAGTTTGATAAATGTGAACATATTAGAAGTACATCATTGAATGTGAATAAGCAAGGAATAAGTGATTCTCAACATATTTGTTGAATGTCGGACTTATGTCTGATGATATGTGAACGTGAATGTGTAAAGTAAAATAAAGTGACTGATTGAACTTATGTGATTTGATGCATTCCATTACATGAATGCATGATCAGATAAAGGTAGTTATGACCAAAGTAGTCACTGCAAAAGAGCTTAAAGTTCAAAAAGTGATTAAGAGCTAAAGGCTCACTATATATAACAAGCCTGGTATCCCTAATGTATCATTTTTTCCTTAGAAAACAATTTAAACTCCTCAAAAGACAACGTATCATTATTTCCATATATCTCCTTGAAATGTTTATAGGTAGATGGTAATGAGACAACCAATAAAACAACCTTATCCTCATCATCAACTATCACATCTAAGTTTTCTAAATTAATAATAATTAAATTGAACTCATTAAGATGAGATTGAATAGAAGTACCTTTGGCCGTACAGAACGTGTATGGAGTTTGCTCGCTATACTTTTGGTCATATATGGGGACTTAAGCTTCGACCAAAGTTCTGCAGCAATGGTTTCATAGACCACCTCAAAAAGCGCCTCCTTAGAGAGACAGCATCTAAAAGCTCCTTTTCATCTAACTCCTCCTAAATCGGGTTTCTTTGATTTGCTGTCTAGAGCCTTCTTTAATTCTTTCTAAGTGAGAACAACCTTTTTATAGACTCTCTAGGTGAAAAAACTAATCTTGCCATCAAACTTCTTAATATCAAATTTTGTAACATTAGACATCTTGAATCGAAGCTCTGATACCACTTGTAATGGTATAAGGTGATAGTGAAAGTAGGATCGAGATCAAGATGAGCAAAAAGTAAAAAAAAAATTGGGAAAAAATAGTAGTAAAATGTGAGACACAAGGATTTATGTTCACCCAAATTGAGCTATGTACATGGATGGTGATGAGCAAAAATTTCACTATAATGGAGAAGAGTACAAAAAACCCCTCTAGGGACCTAAGAACAACGAGGATATAAATTTTTATGTATAATCTCACGAAATAAATCTCTCTTTTAAAATAAAAGTGAATACAAATTTGAGATAATATTAATGAAAATAAACTCTCAAATTTTTGCTAAGTGTCTCCCCTTTACATGCATAAAAATAGAAGAGCTTAAGATGTATTTATAATGCTCAAATTATGCCACCTTTGTCTTGCACCATAAATTAATTTGTCTTCAAAATCGGTTGCCAAAAGTATTGCATGTGATTTGGGCATTAAATACTTGGCTTGAAAATTTTGACTTTAGATTCCTTATATATATAATGTAAGTGTTTATATGTACATATATATATATATACACGACAGAGTAGAAAGCTTTAACTAGTTATAACAATAGTATATACTACAATGAATTAGGAACACTACTAGGAACCAACACGAAAAAAAAAAGAAATTTAACAGCACTAACAAAAATTGAAAATTAGAAAAACCAACAGTGACCAACATGAAAAAGAAAAAGAAAAAATAGCAAAATTAGTAGAAACATGAAAATTAACAATTCCACTACATTGACGAAACTCCCTTGCACCGACTGAAGAATGATGGAAACTTGATTTGTGCAATTAGAAAACAATGAAGAATAATGGAAAACAATAGGGAAGATAACCATTGGTAACAAAGAAAAGAGAAACTCCTCGGACATGAGAGATATAATTTGCGAGAAATTAAAAAAATTTTAATTTTAATTTTATGTAAATAATCAACTTTTTATTAAATAATTTTAAGATAAAAATTTTTAGTTAGATACGTATGTTGACAACTGATTTAATGTGACATGCTTAGGTAAAAATTTTTGACAAAAATATATAGTTAAATTGACAGATTTAGTAATTTTAGAACAAATTGTCCCACTTTAAAAACATAAAGCTTTTTGTCAAATATTCCTGGATATGACTTCTTAAGAAAAGATATCCGATTCGAGGTACCTTAATTGCCAATATTGTGCTTTCCTGTCATGGTATTGAATGACAATGACAAACATTCAAAAGACACAGAGTTTAGTGACATAGCCAATATCCCCAGTCCGGTCATCCGGTGACAGGACATTCTCCGTCTCTTCCATTTTCACAATACTGAAAACAATAACTTACCAGAAAAAGAGAGGGAGAGGGAGAGAGAGAACAATGTGTAATTCTGTGACCACAAAAAATGAATCCAAAACTTTTTTGAGATATTATGAACCAATATAGAGACTCATTCCCAGAATCATCTCAAAAATTTTGAATGCAATTCCTCCACTCATCTACACCAAGGCCTTAGTGTAGTGATTATTAAACGAATTTGATTAAACTGGAGCAAAACTTCTGGTTTGAAAACCAAATGATGTTAAAAGACGGAACACACAGGCTGCGGCAGTTGTGTGCCAATGTAAAGCAAGCTGGATTCAATAATTAAATGCGACTAGAATCCCTTCCAAAAATAAAACGCCTTAGCCAGTCTGATACCACCAGTGCCCTTGTGCGCCAGCTCACTTGCTTGCTGAATCACAAGAAATCAGAACAAGAAAAGAGTGAGTCCCCAGTTAAATTTGCAGAGTTTAAGTAGGTTATAGAGACATTAACCTTGCATATACGGAATACCAAAGCCATTGAGTGCTGTGACCGATCGAAACCCAATCACCAGGAAGTTCAGCTGCTGTTTGCTCTCCTCCCAGTGGAGCAAATTGCCCCAAATGCTTGTACCTGTAACGCAAATTACCATAATACGAAATAAAAAGTGTCATCCTCAGATATAAATAGAATGGTGTCTCGCACTGAGAATCTAAGAACAAGCATGGAGAGGTGAATATTTAAATGATTAAAGCATGTTAGTCATGTGGGAAGAACACGGCATTGAAATGTTTGACATTGATGGACCAAAGCTAATCGTTCATTAATCATCCGTATTAGGATCAAATTTGGACAAATATTAGAAACAGAATTACAACGACGGAGCTGAGACGGAGTATATAGGAACCGTTGATCACTGGACGACAATACTGCTCCATAAAATCTCATCATCACATACCTAAAAGGATGAAATCTATGGCGACCCTCTGTCCTGAACCTCAGAGGACCTTCAGGATTCTTTTCAGCTTCTTCCATACGGTTGAAGCAATTAGCAAGGTAGGTGCCTTGCTGCGCTGCAACCTAAAGCAGGGAAGATATAAAATGCTTAACTTATTCAAAGATGCCCTCAAAAAATATTTAGAATAATACGATAAAAGATAAATAGGACACCTGTGCTGTTGCAGGAAGATTCTTCATCTTAGAATCCACTTCAGAGAGAATCTTCTCAAACTCTTCAATGTCAATTTCAGAGGACACCTTTCTATCATGCCCTCGGGCTTCCTTCAAGAGATCAACAATATTCCTCATTTTCTTGTTCTTTAAATAAAGTTCGACCTGAGGGTATCTTTCACAGACGTCATCAATGACCTCTTGAAACTTTTTAACAGTGAGCGTTCCAGAGTTGTCCTTGTCCGCCTTCCTAAATATCGCAGCAATATCTTCCTACAAACAGTAGCCACATTCAGAGAGGAAAAGACTGTATCAGGAGACCCAATATCAAAGAAGAAAATGTTGCTTTGCATTGGCTGAAATTGTTCTAAGCTTGCCGGTTTAGAAAAATACACCTATATACAGAACTTACCAATTAGAATAAGAGGGACATAAAGAAATAGCAAGCTTACCGAGCAAAATGAAATAGTAATAATTCTTAATAGCAATGGAAATCTAAGAAACAAGTGATAAAGAAAAATGCATAAGTTGAAAATAGGTACCATGACCCGGCGCTGGTTGATTGTCGCACAATCTCCAAGTGCATAAACGTCACTGCAACCCTCAACACGCAGCCATTCATCAGTTGCCAAAGCACGCCTATTACTCTGTGTAGGAAAGGATAATTTCTTAAGTTGACAAGAAAAAATCCAATAAATGAATATCTTCATCGGAATTAGGAAATTAGCATAAAGGAAAGAAACTGGAAATAGAAGACATAATTATGTAGAAACAACAGACCTGACCAACTTGCTTCATAAAATCCCTTATGACGGGATTGGTTCCAATTCCAGTTGACCAAACGACCATGCCATATGGGACATTTGAGGTTTGCCCATTGCCTCTTACTTTAGTATAAATTTCTTTGTCGGATACTTTTACCACCATGTTCCCTAGTTTCACATCAATTCCATCTCTTTGGAACTTATTTTCTGCGAATTCTGTGATTCTTTTGTCAAACCTGCGTATTAATTAATTCTCACTAGCATAAGAAGCTCACATCAATAGAAGCTTTACGACACATCCAAGTAAAATCACATTTGAAAATTTTGATAACAATAGACCGCAGGCAATCGATCAACCACAAATTTGACCATTTATGGCCATCACTGTCTACAGAATTGCATTCGCCTCTTAATGACATAATCTTGTGAAATCCATACATACTATTATGCCAAATGGGAAAGCCTGTGATGCTCAGAGTTTAATGCTTACATGTTCAATATGTGATCTGCTGCCTCCAGAAGTGTTATTTTCACGAAATCTTTAGCCTTGGGGTATAATTTGATTAAATCCTCATTCACAAAATCATGCAGCTCTGCAGCAAACTCGACACCTGTTGGGCCACCACCGACAACCACAAAGTGAAGAATCCGTTTCCTCTCTTCATCAGTCAAATTTGGTAGGCTTGCTTTCTCAAAGTTATCAATAACATGCCTGCGGATTGCTTGCGCATCTTCAACTTCCTGTATGAAAATATCTATGTTCTTCAAGATACTGGACGCATATGTATTTGACTTACACGATCCTAAAATATAAATTAATAACGTCTATGGATATTTTGTGTGTCAACTTTCGTGTATGTCATTAGGTTGTTTTCTTTAGCACATAGAACTTTATAAGAGGAAGCAGTCACCTTCAAGAAATTGCAATGCTCCACAACACCAGGTGTATTGAATGTGTTAGGACGTGCTCCCATGGCTATAACAAGGTAGTCGTATTCCACAACAAATTCTTCTTTCCCATTCGAATTGTTGTTTTGAGTAGATCGACAGTAAACTTTCTTGCTCTCTGCATCAATTTGGTAACATTCAGCTTCCCAGAAACCAACGTCCATTTTTTTCTGCAAAATGAGAAATAAAAGCAGGTTACTACATATATTTTCCAAAATACAAGAATCAGGCTTTGTAGAACCTTGTAGCAATCAACTGTTTAGTCCTACGCTTCTCCTTACCTTCTTGACAATGTTGCGTATGGGTTCAACAATGCTGCGAGCTTCAACAGTACCGCTTGTGACACTCGGCAACAAGGGAGTGAAAGCAAAATAGTTTCGAGGGGATATAACCTGAACATCATAAGATGGGTTGTCCAGTTTCTTCAAGAAACTGGTCCCTGCCCATCCAGTTCCTAGTACCACCACTTTCTTCTTCTTTGACAAGGCCTCAGGTTGTGATGCAATAGAATATACGTTTCCATCCGCATAAGCCGCAAGACCACCGCCACTTCAGACACACAAAAAAGAAAATCACAAAACACACTTATTTAGTCGATGACTGAATTACAAGGATTCTATCCCTATGAGAAAGCTAGCAAGTAAAAAATAGAGATCTTCCTATATAATGTATATCAATGTATGCATGTACATAGGTATATAAAGCCAATGGTGATTTCATTCGAACGTAAGAATTGTATCGCTACATCATCAAATAAAAATTTACCAACAGATCGCTGGTGGAAACTCATTAGTGCCAAAAAAAATATCAACCTAGTATTGAAAGAATTCAAGATACTGTTATATCTAATCTATTGCTCTCAGGAACATCCAAGATTCTCGGAAACCAAACAGAACACACGGAATATTTATTTTAACATGAAAACGCTGTCATTTCATGCAAGTAAGAGCCCCAAAAACTAGGGTAAAAAATAGAAGAAGCAGACAAATACCATAAAACCAATCATCCTTAAGCACAGGAAACAACAACCTACGTAAAAAGAAAGCGAGAGAGAGCGAGAGGAATTAAATGGAACAGACAGTACCCTATGGTGAAGACGAGAATAAGCTTAGAAAGAGAAGGATGGTCATGGAAGGCTCGAGAAGCTTTCTGGAGCAAGCTCAGGCCTCTCATTCTCTCTAGGTCTTGAACCACAAACACGGTTAATATGCCTATATAGTGTTTACTTTTATGGCTTTCTTTATATTTAATTATATAAATTTCAATACAAAAGAAGGACGTGTTTAATTAGGATGCTAAACAAGCATAATTAAGGAAAAACCGAAAAGAGAAGATCTGCGATGTGAATGTTGGGAAGTAGCCCCAAAAGGATGGGAGGGAGGGTATGAAAGGAGACGCAATCAGCTGTTCCATTTTTGCTATTCTAACATTGTAAATGTATGGTCTGGGGTGGTATGAAACGAAACGCGGTGTGAATGTGTTTTGATCGACTTGGGGGACAAGTAATGAGATGGCGGCACGTGCCTTGCTTTATTTGAAATATATAAAAAATTGTCCCATGCAAACGAGAAAAAACAAATGTGACTAAAATTCTATTGCACCTGATCATTCATGTGGACAATGTGCCCTCAATATTGTCCCGCATAGTCATTGTACCCAAATTAATACACTATATATACATGTACACATACACCTACTCAATTAAAATTTTATAACTTGTGAGGCATCACAAAAGTATGAAATGACAAAAAAAAGCGTAATATCTAACTTAAAAGGAATAAAGTTTAATTTACTCTTCATTTGTATTCAAGTTAATATACATACATACATATATATATATATATATTCGACCTTAAGCTACTCAATTTTTTACCTACTTTAGAAAACAATATTACTTGATTTATGAGTTTTCAGAATTAGAAGATTATTGTACTTTACCCGCTAAAATTAAAAGTTTATAACATAGTGACGTATCACAGTCACATATTGGACTTACATTTCTTGATGATTTTATGTGTTTTGCTTAGATAGAATAACATTAAAGCCCGAAGATTGTGATACAAATTAATTGAATATAATTAAATAGTCTAACTATCACTTTAAATTTTAAAGAATTTTTGGGTTGTGTTCGTTACAAATAGTCATGATCAAATGCTATTTGCCAATAAAAGCTGGTCAGATATGGATAATAAAAAAACTTAATTGAGGTTAAATATTTATCATTTTCTTGTTATAGGTTAGTCGCTAAAAATATGGATAATAAATGTTAATTCTTTTATAGTCAGATAAAGCACAATGAACATATTTTTGTTGATGTAAATGTTAGATTCCTTTGATGACTTATGATAATTCTATCATATGAGGTTTTATGGCTAATCTAACTATGGGGTAAAAGTTAGAGGTGATGACTTTTACAAATAGATCAAACTACCTTATGCTTACGTGAAATAACTAGGTCAAGGAGCTCCTTTCCTAGCTTAATCACCACATCATCAAGCAGCGCTTGTAAAACTTTTTCTTTTCCTCCAAAATGCTACTACTTCTTTCTTCTTCCTTAAGACCATTCGAATAGATTCACATATTGTTTCTACCCCTTCTCTTTGATTTCCACCTAGTTATTGCTTGTAAGTTAGAAAACTCTATCTCTAAACTTTCTTCTTCTTATTGTTCCCCCTTAGTTGTTGTTTTAGAAATCCATTCTTCTCTTATATTTCTAGTTTCAGGGTATACTCTTTTTTGGGAATTATCATAGTGTCTTTGTGTTCTTCTTTGTCTTTGATTCCTAAATTCTGGCTCTCAAAACTTAGTTCAAGTACTATTTTTACTCACCTTATTCTTGCTTTCTAAAGTATGGAGGGGTTGTTTTATCTCTTTATTCTTGCTTTCCAAAGTATGGAGGGGTTGTTTTATGTCTTCACACTTTTAAATCTCGCCTTATTCATTTCCTACTATTAAAAGAAACTAACATTTGAATCTTTTATCTCTAAAAGCTATACATAACTTGTTTGGGCATGCCAACTCCAAAAAATGGTCTAGCTTTAACCCTTTCCTACAATGAGTTACCCCCGCCTCCTTCCCCTTTTCCTCTTCCTCACCACCACCTTATGTTCCTCTCAACCTCTATTCGAGCTTTATGGAAGATGATGCTTCTTCTTTAACTTCAAAGAGCTAGAAATAGTTTCTTGGGGACTCATTTGACCTCTCTCTACACTTCTGTCCACCCAGGATGGGTAAAGTTACTTAAAGAAGAAAATATTGCATTGAGAAGTTACTTAACTAGAGTTGAGGATCATGCTTCCTTTATCAAGCAAAGGTCTAGAACAAATTGGTTGAAGAATGGTGATATATGTAATAAATTCTTTTTTAAATCAATTGTGGCCAGTAAAAATTCTAACAACATTTGCTCTATTGTCTCTCAAAATGGATTTTAATCACTAGTCAAGAAGACCTCTTAGATGAAGCCGTGACATTTTTAAAAAATTCTATTGGTTTTTTCTCTTCTAGTTCCGCTTTATTTAAGCTATTAAAAGGCTTCATAAATGCTTAGATTTGCCAGAATCATACTTATGCTTGTTAAATAAGTTAACTAAGAAATAATGCATGTGATCTTTTAGATGAATGGTAAAAGGCCTCGAGTCCAGATAGTCTAAACATGTTCTTCTTACATAAAGCCTGACAATAATGATATGTATTTAATTGATTGTATAATTATTCCATAACACTTAGTGATTAATGATATGAAATTGCTAAAGATACTCACTTTAACTTATATATAGTTTTAGGTATGATTTGGAATCGAAGGGGCTAAAGTGAGTCGAAAATGCTATATTTGGGTTGTTTTTCGAAGAATCACACTCACTTGTCTTCATAGAGTAAGAAGAAGAAAATTAAAGCAAGAAGAAGACAAGAAAAGCTCTTCAAAATAATGTTTGTTGGACTAGAAGAAAATATAAAAAATTCAGTCAAAAAGAAGAAAAAAAAAAGAAGCAGCCAAGAGAAAGACCAAATGCAAAACGACAAAATAGGAAGAAATTAAAGCAATAAAGTGCGGCAACCATATGATCACATGACATGCATTACAAGACAAGAATAAGGCCAACTGTCCATTTATCTGGTTTTAACCTAACTGCCTCACCTGCTTTTTCACGTAGCTATTGAATAAACAAAGGGAGGGTGTGTCGATGGCAGCTGGAAAAGAAGAGGGTGGAGAATAAAAATAAGGTATGGGGTGTTGGTTGGTGTGCATGAGTGAAGGTGGGCTGGAGTGTTGGCTAGATAAGGCATCACCGAAACAATTGCAACAGCTGGATCTTCAAGCTTCTTCTTCTTAGTTAAGCCACCTATCCCACGATTTTTTAAGCTAGTTTTTATTATAACCAAAAGATGGTCAAAGGGTTGGAGCAAAGGATGAATAATGTGACAACCATGGAGACAATAAAGGGCCAGACGTCCCAACGCTGGTTCAGACAAAGAAATATATATTAAAAATAAATTATTTAATTTTTAGAAATAATTTTTTCTAAAATAAATATTTTGATATTTATTCATTTTAAGATATTTTAAATTTTTAAATATATTTATTTATCAATTATATTGCATTTAAAAATTTAAAAATTAAATTTATTATAAATAACAAAAATATGTTGAATAATTAAATTACATTAGTTGTAATTGGTATGAGTAATTAATAATAAATTTATATTATAAAAAAACTAAAACTAATTTGTATGTTTCATATGTTACTAAAGTAAGAAGAAAACAAAGAAGCAGCCAAGAGAAAGACCAAATGCAAAACGAAATAATATGAAGAAATTAAAGCAATAAAGTGCAGCAACCATGAGATCACAAGATGTACATTAAAAGGCAAGAATAAGGCCAACTGTCCATTTATCTAATTTTAACCTAGCTATCTCACTTGCTTTTTCACGTAGCTATTGAATGAACAAAGGGAGGGTGTGTCGATGACAGCTTGGAAAAGAAGAGAGTGGAGAATAAAAATAAGGTATGTGGTGTTGGTTGGCGTGCATGAGTGAAGGTGGGCTAAAGTGTTGGCTGGACAAGGCATCACTAAAAAAGTTGCAACAGCTGGATCTTCAAGCTTCTTCTTCTCGATTAAGCCACCTCTCCCATGGTTTTTGAAGCTAGTTTTTATTATAAGAAAAAGATGGTGGGAGGGATGGAGTAAAGGATGAATAACGTGACAGCTAGTTAACGATAAAGGGCTAACAATCTTCAATTTCAATAGTGTATGCAATAGCTTCAAAAGAGTATGCAACAATTTCAAAAGAATACCCTACAATTACAGTAAGATGAATGTCAATTTTGACATGATACAAGGTGTAGCATCCAAGATGTGGAAAGTAAACAAGATTCAAGTAAATCTTTGGAAGATATGCTTAATATTATGACTAGTCACGATCTTCAAATTCAACAGAATATGCAGCAGTTTTAACAAAATATACAGCAAATTCAACAGAATATACAGTAGATCCAATAGGATATTCAACATTTCCAGCTGGATGAAAGGCAATTTTGGTCTAGTTTTCAAATTAAGAGAGCCAACAAAAGTCAGGTGCATCCTTAGAAGAATTACTTGATGATGTCACAGCTAACACTTTACGATTTCAGTAAGATATGAAATGGTTCCAATAAGATGCATTGCCTCAATGGGAAGATATTGATCATCTGGAACTGTAAAGCAAAGAGGAGTAGTCATATCAACCCGAGGTGTATCTAATAGATGTTAGCGTGGAAACCTAATGGAGTGATAAGGAACTTGAGAATTTTGAGGGCGATACTCAAGGAATTGCTTGAGAAGAAGAAATCGAGGAGGAGATTGAAGCAAAATATGATATATCTTTTAGCTCGAAGGTGAATACTGAGTCCATAATTATTTTTTAGACTAACTCTTCACCTTTACATAGCAAATTGGAGGAAATAAACGAGGAAGAAAAAGGTAAAGAATCATTCGAAATATTTTCCAAGAGCATGGACTCAGTAGAGATCAAGATTCTGAAGATAGGGAAGATGTTAAACATGAATGATCAACTGAAGCCCTATCCTAAACAACCTCATATGGAGGAGCCGCATGTGACACTAGAAAATCACAATTTTGTGAGCCACATGTGACACTAGAAAATCACAATTTTATCACATGAAAAGAAAACATGAAGTCGAGCCAGTGACCTTAAACAAAGTGCTTATTGAGAGGCAACCTACAGGAAGTAAATTTCTTTTCTTTACATTTTCACATTACTTTTTATATGCATATGTGGTTCTATGTTTGTTTATTTCTTACTTGTTTTTAAGTTTTCAACAAAATGAGAGAAAGAATAAAACAAACAAACAAACATTTCCTTCTTTTCTGTTGCTTTTATGACTATATAGTCATGAGTAAAGAATGAATTAAATAGAGAATTTAACGGCAACCTTAGCATGTACTTTTGCGTTTGTGATGGGTCAATATTTATTATATTTAGAAGAGTAGTGACTAGTGGTAGACAAAGCTAGTGAGACTTTGAGCCTTTATAGGCTAACACATCCATACCAGTCTCATTGTCTTTTCATAATGTGTGACCTTCTGACATATACATCCTTATTTTGTTTTGATTTTCTATTCAAGACCACATTTTTATCACATGCATTAACATGGAGATGATTAGGCATTCTTTTTTACATAAACTACATTAATCATATAGCCTACCTATTATATGATTTTCGTTTTGATAAGCCCCTTTGAGTTTCATACCTTTTTTTTTGGTATAAACCACACATATGTGTGGATTGGTTATAATATTGGGATTCTATTTAATATCTTATCACTGAAGTTCCCATGTTAATGTAGTTTCTTTCAATGTTTACATAAAAAAAGAAAGAAAGAAAAAGAAAAAGAGAAAATAAAAAGGAAAAAGAAAAGAAAAATGTTTAAATAAAAGTATCTAGGAGGAAGTGCATATGATTTGCAAAGTTATTCATAATTAATGCATCCTCCTAAAGTTGTAATGAATGGGTTATTTGAGTATGTTAAATATGAGGTAGATATTGTCTTGGAAGGTTCACTCATTATAGTTTCCATGTAGTGTTATCATCAACCTTTATGAGTGATCTCTTTTGATTAGTTATGCTTTATGTGCTTTGTGTGTGAGAGCTAAATTGAGTTGTGAAATATAATTGTTGCATTCTTCATAACTGACAGTACCCAGTTTTAAATAAATGTTTACTTGTGCACTTATTACCTTATTGAGTGTTACTTTTATTTCGCTAGCTTTAATGACTTTCATGCTAAAACCCTGAAAAGTCCTTTGATTCATAATTTTGCATGCGAACCTTAGTGGTGGAGAAATAAAATGATATGCAAAGTTATGGAATGACATGATCATGAATGGTATTGAGTGTACCTGTGGATATATTTTAGTTAAACACATTTTCCAAGCCTACCATTAGATTGCTCAATTTTTAAAGGTATTGAATGTTGATTGCTTATGAATAAAAGCTTAGAATGTTGATTTCTTACCATGAACTTTTTTTACAATCAGTCATCTTTGCTTATGATTATCTATTCTTGGGAAATATAGGAAATGAGTCAATGTTTTGGGTCTACGATCTTAATTTTAATGTTTTGCTTGAGGATGATCAAATGCTAAGTGTGGGGGGAAATTGATCTATGCTTAATTGATTGTATAATTATTCCATAACACTTAATGATTAAAGATATGAAATTGCTTAAGATACTCAATTTGAATCATATGTGGTCTTAGGTGAGCTAAAATAAGTCGAAAGTGCTATATTTGGGTTATTTTTCAAAGAATCACACTCGCTTGTCTTTATGGAGTAAGAAGAAGAAGAAAATTAAAGCAAGAAGAAGATAAGGAAAGCTCTTTAAAATAACGTTTATTAGACTAGAAGGAAATATGAAAATTTT
>JAOTJB010322377.1:0-26926 GCA_027123815.1 Erythroxylum minutifolium | reverse complement strand
ATGCAGTTAATATACTGCTAGCTGCATACCTTCTTGACTGCTTCCTTCCTCTTTGTTTGAAGACCGATCTGTAAAATCTTAACAAGTTGTTGAGTGGATGGAGAAACGTCAAGAAAGGAATCAAGAAAAAAAAAGTTGATTAGAAAGAGTGTCCTTTCTACTAGGAATGGTATTAGTCATCATGTCCTGAAGAACTTATCACTTCGCTGTCAATGTGTGCAATGTTTTTGGGTTGGTAACACTGATATCCCAAACAACAATAGAATAGAGGTTACACTTCAGCACGTCCATGGAGTTGGGCATAGAAGGGCTCACCAAATCATCTCAAAATTGGGCATAGGGGACCGATTGACCAAGGATTTAACTGGAGTAAAACTCAACTCGCTGAGGGAGGAAGTCTCTAAATACCTCACTGGAGGAGATTTAAGGCAATGTATAGACGGTGATATAAAGAAGTTGGCAGACATTTGGAGCTATTGAGGATTTAGGCATGTATGCATGTTACTATACAGAGGACAGCGTACGAAAACCAATGCACGAACTATGAAAGAGCACAAAAGGCGTGATACTCTACTATGTTCAAAACCCAGAATTCTTTTAGCCCAAGAAAGAACCTATGTGCTAGGAATCCAAGATTCTTGGACCTTTTCAAGACTTATTTAACTAAGGTAGCAAGAGGCCACTTAAATCATAGTGAGGGCTTTAGTGGTTGCTTAGGATGCGAGAGATATCATTGACAAGGTAAGGCAATAGCGGGTTTGCTTGCAATTGGGTAAGAGAAGAATAAGGTAGTGGACTGGTTTTGCATTTGGTGACATGAATGGTATCTACAGAAGTGGGGCCAAATAGAGGGTTGTTGGTTTGACCATCATGAATTTGCTTAAATTTACATATTTATTTTTATGTAAATTTACACCTATATTTTTTTATATGTAAATTTGCTTAAATATGCTATAGAATCAAATTTACACCTTTATTTTTTTAAATCATTTGATGCAATTTAGCATTTAATATATTTGTCTCATGTTTATTTTGAACTATGTTTGTTATTTAATACTTTGTAAAAATTATTATAATTCATGTCACTTATATATGATTTCATTTAGTGATGGAAGGTTTGGACAATATGAATGATTCCAATGATTGTATGGAAATAAGTGAAAAAGATGAGGTATGGAATGATATTATAGAGGTGTATTTAATCTCCATGATGGTTGATGAAGTGAAGAAGGAAAATTGAACGAGTACCACGTTTTTCAAATCTGGTTGGAAGAATATTAAGCTAGGGTTTCAAACAAAATTCAATAAGGAGTATACTGATATTCAATTGAAGAATAAGTATAATGGATTAAGGGCTAGAATGAAGAATTTCAAGAACTTATTGAAAGAAACAAGAATCAGCTACAACTCCGTTACTAGTGAAGTTAATGTTATAAATGAATATTGAGAAAATCTATTTAAGGTAAAATATGTCTTTTTTATTAATATATTATCGTATATAATATTTATTCTCACATTCATTTTTCATCATTATAGGTGCATAAAATGGCTAACAGATTCAAGAAAAAAGGATGTAAGGAATTTTCAGACTTGTGTCATATTTTTTGAGATACTACTGCAACTGGTGTGCATGCACATCCATTAACTAAAGCTCCATCGAATAATACAGAAGAGGAATATGACGATGATGTTGATGAAGATTACCCGTATAATGAAAATGAAGATCAAGATATACGTTCTATGTCTAAGAGAAAGAAATCTCCTAAGAATAAGAAGGCAAAGCAGACACATTCTAACATTCTAGAAGAGGTCTTGGTTATGTTTGGTGAACAATTAAAAAAGAAGAATAATTTAATTGTGAAAAAATTGAGTGAAACATCATCCACCGCAAAGAGTAAATCTCAAGAGTGTAATATAATGATGGAATGTATAAAGTCCTTAGATGAATTGAGTGTTGACGATGTGCAATATAGAAAAGGTATAAAGACTTTACATGATTTTCCACTTTATAGGGATATTTTTATAAAGATGACAGATAAAAAGAGGCTGCATTGGATTATGTCGCTTTAGTTATATTTTGATGTTATTGCATATTTAATTCTTATTAATTTAACACTTTTATTTTAAACAGTATCCCATAGTTTGAATATTTTAAGTTTTTGATTTATATGAATATTAGACTTAATGTATTAATATTTTATCTACATTCGGTTAAACTTTTTAATTGAACTTTTTATTAATTATTTAATATTGTCATTACAAATACATGGATTTCTTATCAGATTTTGAATCGGATTCTGATGATGAACGTAAGAAGATAATCATTATTTCTCTAGTTGGAAGAGAGAATAAATATTTTCATTTACAAAAGCAACTATGTAGAACTTCTGCTCTACCAGGTCATGATTGGACGACGGAACTTTTGAATGAGAATCCTACAAGGATTTATAAAAACTTAAGAATGAGAAAGATAATCTTCTTGAGCTTATGTGATGAGTTGAAGAGTTTAGGAGGCTTAAAGGCAACAAGTCATTTGACTATGGAGGAACAAGTAGCAATTTTCTTGATGACGATAGGGTATAGCAAGACGACTAAAGTCAATACAGAACGCTTTCTACATTCAACTTGGACAATTTCGAAGTACCTTCGTAAAGTCTTATATACAGTTAATCGTCTTGCAAAAAAATTCATTACCCCCCATCTTTCACTAATACACCTCATGAGATTCAACATAATTCAAATTCTTTCCATATTTTCAGGTACATTTATATATGTAATTACTATTTTAATTATGTTCTTATCATTAATAATTATTTTAACATATTTTTTAATTTTTAGGATTGTGTAGGAGTAATAGAAGGTACACATATTGATGCATATGTTCTGACCGATGAACAAATACCATACAGAGGCAAAAGAATTAATCTAACCCAAATATTATGTGTTATTACTCATTTGACATGTGTTTTACATATGTAATGATTGGATGGGAAGGTAATGCAAATGACTCTCGAATTCTTTTAAAAATAGTGACAAATCCAAAAAAAAAATTCTTATGCCTCTACAAAGTAATATATTATTTTAAATAAACATAGTAATTATTATTCATTTTTAATATTTTTTGTTAACATTATGTTTTTTATATGTTAGGGCAGTACTATTTGGTTGATTCGGGCTACACTAATATGCATAGATTTCTTTCACCATACCGAGGTGAAAGATATCATTTGCGAGATATAGAGGCAAAGAAAGACCTCAAGGTCCACAGAAATTGTTTGACTATAGGCATTATTCATTAAGAAATGTTATTGAAAGATATTTTGGCATTTTAAAAGTAAGATTTCCTATAATTAAAAACATGCCGAGTTATGATATGAAGAAACAAAAATACATCATTATTGCCTGTTGTGTTATACAAAACTATATTAGAATATATGGACAAACTGATGAATTATTTGAAAGTTGTGCTGAAAATGAAGAACAAATTAAGGAAAGTGAAAATGAAAACTCAAGTTCTCAAGTGGAGTATAATATCACTCCAGCATAACTTCGAGTTATATCTTGGAAGCGAGATGAAATTGCTAGACAAATATTGAGTGATTATATTATTTCTAAGTGATTTATGTTTCTTTTTGTAAACAATAGTACCATTATGTTTTCAAGAATTATAGTGTAATGAACATATTTTATTGATTAGAATGACTTAATATAATTTCTAATTTATGTAATTTTATTTTATACAATTAATGTGTAATTGTTTAATAATATTTGATTTGCATATATTTTAATTTTAGCTATAATGATAATTAATTAATTTAAAAATATAATGTATTATATTATAATTATTACACATAAGAGTATAATTACAAAAAATAGAAACAGGATTGTAAAATCAAACATGTTTTTGTTTTTAGTTTTTATTATAAATTTCAACCAAACAGGTTTTTGTTTTCAGTTTTTATATTACAAATCTTAACCAAACAAGTTTTTATTTTTTTAAGGAAAAAACATAAACTAAAAATAGGAAACATAAACTAAAAATAATAACAGAAAATAGAAGTGGAATCAATCGACCCCTAAACATATAAATAGAAACAAACAGGTCGAACTCCTAAGCTAGTCTTTATGTTATTTCTTTAATTTCACCACTAACAACCTCTCTCTCTCATTTTCTCTTTTTAAAAATGTGGAAGAATGAAAAATGAAGGAGATACTCATTCTTTTTTTGATTACAAAAGGAAAAATAGAACATAAACTAGCTCAAAGTTCTGGGATAAGTAATGCCCTGCCTATCCTTTCGAGTGAATTCCGCTGTTGTTGCTGGAATCTCCTGTAGCCAATGAAATCTTGGACTGGCAAGAAAGGCAAGTTTGGCCAGGCTATCGGCACTCTGATTCCCTTCCCTGTGTATGTGTTGAATCTGGAGGTCCCAGGCTCTCCGCATTAAGGCGCGAGTATCCTGCACCAAAGGAAAAAGAGACTCTGTCAGAGGCATTTTAGAAGAGGATAGAATGTTGATGACCTCTAACGCGTCCACTTCAAGGACAACACGGCAATAGTCGAGTGTCCATGCCAAATTGAGTCCAACATGGATGCCTCGGAGTTCAGCAGTCAAGGGCGAACACCAGGCAAAATGCGTCAGGAAGTCACCACGCCAATGTCCCTGGGTGTCCCTGATTAGCCCACCCGCAGTAGCGACGTTGGACTCATGGTGGACTGCGCCATCTGTATTTAGTTTGACCCAGCTAGTAGAAGGTGGTTTCCATCATATGGAGTTACCAACAGGCACTCCCTGCCTGCCTGTAACTCGCTCAGACACGTTGCTCGCTATGCTGATGTACGAGACATAATCCATGACTAGTCGGATGCCAGTGGTCGGCCAAACAAAATTTGGTTCGAAGATGCTCTTGTTACGCCACTTCCAGAGATACCAGTAAGACACCCCAAAATTTGGACCCATTCCGTCTGCGGCCCTACTCCTCGTCCTGGAGGAAGAAATGCTGCTCAAGTAACTCTGGAGGGAAACTCCGCCAAAAGGCTTTCACTCTGTGACAATCCCGAAGAGCATGCAAAGTGGTTTCTTCAAAACCACAGAAGGAACAACCATGGTCTGAGGATAAATGGCGAGCAACTCGCTGCTGATTGGTCAGCAGTTTCTTGTTGGCGAGCAGCCAGAGGAAGGATCGTATGCGTTGAGGTCCCCGCCATTTCCAGATCAATTGCCAATAACGGGGGTAAGTTGCCGGCGTAGACTCTTCAATTAGCTCATAGGTGGAAGCCACCGTGAACCCTTCCCGCTTTCGTGGTCCCCACAGAGGGTGGTCCTCCCCCAAAATAGCCCGGGGAGGGGGAATGTCCGCAATTGCCATACAGATTGTGGGTAGTAGATAGTGCTGAAACAAGGGCCAGTTCTAGGTCCCGTCTTCTCTAACATAATCATACACTGTGTGGGAGAGGACTTGGCCGGGGGGAGGGGATAAGGTTGCCATATAGAGCGGGCCCCAATCTCCCACCCAGGAATCCATCCAAAATAGCGCTCGACGGCCACCACCTAGTTTCCAAGTCAGCCCTTTGCGGATGTATTTCCATGTAGCCGATATCCCTCGCCAAGTCCCCTAAGCCCCTTTTGGGTCTAGTGTGTGGGGGAGCTGAGTAGGGTCAAATCGGTATTTGGCCCAAAGAATTTGCACCCATAGGACTGATGGCTTAATGAGTAAGTCCCAACCCAATCGAGTTAATAAGGCATCGTTGGAAGAACGAATGCTTTTGATGCCAAGGCCTCCGACTTATTTTAAGCGACAAACTGTCTCCCAATTGACCAAATACACATTTCGTTTTTCGTCCTAAGAGCCCCAAATAAAGTTACACATTAGTTTTTTCAAGTCATGACATAACTTTCGGCGTACTCATTCTAAACATCTCTTTTATGCTCTAGGACATGTCTCTTATTTATTGATCTTTAACAAAAATGAAATAGTTGTCATTCTTTTACATATATGATAAACTAAATCGATATAAAATTTTATTTAAGTTAATTAATTAACTAAACTTTAATCATTCAGTTGTCTCACTCTTACATCAACTAATTCGGTTGATTGAATATCTTATAATCAATTACAGGAGGAAGTGTAAAAACTCCACCATACAATTTATCCAATCAATTAAACACGAACTTATAATATGTAGTATTTATGTAAATATATCGTAAAGGCAGTTCGAAGGCCCGACAATCCGGCTCTCTCTTCTTCTTCCTCCAAAAAAAGGAAAAAACCCAAGCCCACTACACTCGTACAGCGACAGAAGTCTCGCTAGCGCAGTGCCCCGTTTCTTGGAATGCCAAATCTGGAGACATTTTTTCCCCTAAACACATCTAAAAGTGCCAGAGCGATAAAAAAGAAATCAAAGAAACAAATTGTTGATTACACCTTTTTTCGGGGAGAGATTGAAACTCAGAGACCTAATTAACGCTGTCTCATGGCTGACATTTGCCACGGACTGTTATGTTCTAGGGCTAATTGTTGTCGTTTTGATTGAGGTCCTTTTTTGTCCGTTCAAAAACCCTAGGAGTGAGAAAGAGCCACAAATTCACCTGAGTGGTTGTTCCTACTTTGTCTCTGCTTCGTGCCCTAGCTCCACAATTTTGCACTTCAGGTGATTATTATTCGAAATTTGGAATTGATTTGAGTGTTTTTGGAACCCTAGCATTTGGGGCCGTTAGGACGTTTGGGGCCTTTGTTGAATAAATTGAAATTGTGTAGGTTATGAGTGGAGATTAGGTTTTGTTTATTTCGTGCAATGAGTGTGTGTTCGTTGCCTTGTGTGGTTTCATTTCATGCTTCTTGGTTGAATGCTCGTTTTGGTGCGGTTCTCAACTTCTTTCTGAGCATGCAAATTGGACGTACTAATTGGCGTTAAGTGTGATTCGTCCTTCTTATAGAGAAACCTTCCTAGTTTGTAGGTGCTTTTATTGGATATTGTACAATCATCAGTTACTATCGGTAGACATTGCTCTGATTGCTGACGTTTGCTATCGATGATGCATTTTCCTAGTTGTAAACTTTAGCTGTTTGAGCTCCACTGTTATTTGGAATGCTATTATGAACTTTTGCAATGCTTCACTGCACTGCTGTTCATTTAATTTTCTTGTATTTTTTGTCTTCCACAAAGAATATAAACACAGTAGCTGGGCTGCTTAAATCAAGTGATTGTGCTTGCATATATTATGGAAAGCTGTTCTAGAGTATGTGGATACATTAAATTGTTCAGTATTTGCTAGGCAGATATTAGGATCTAGAATATGCTTCATTTACTTGGCAGTTTGTATTGAAGTGGGAAACTAGGGGTGAGAAGGTTCTTATAGTTTTATTACGACAATAACCTTGTGACTTTTCAGTTATCTTATTGCATAGTATTCTTTTTTGGCAATAGAACTTTTTGTTAGGCTTGCTTGGCAATTTGGATCTTGTGGGACTTGTTTGGATACTGAGAGATGTACCTATTGGGTTTCAAAATGTGTTCAGGAGATTATGGAGGACAAATAGAAGAAATATTAACTAGTAGCTAAACTCGCAAAATTTGAGAAATGTGGCTGATATTAGACTGCTAGAATATCAAGTTTCAGGTCTGGATTTCAGCTTGGAATGTTAAAATTTCAGATTTGATATAGCTGAGTTCTAATGTTTGATTGCTAGAAATTTATGCTGGGATTTTAGTTTTGATATGGCTAGAATCAAGGGTTTTGGTTGTTGGAACTTTAAGTTAGAATTGTTAGAATATAGTGAGGAACACAAACAATGGAGAGTAGGAAACTAGGAATCACTCTTAAGAAAGCTTTGCACTTTCTAGTTAAAAATTCGAACTTGTAGAAAAATTTATGATTGCTTAATGTTGAAGGGTTGAGTATATGTATATTTATAGTTCTTACAATCCTTATTCTACTGTGAAAAGGTTCTAAAATATCCAAAATTGAATCCTATTCTAATTAGGATTCTTTATTCTTAAATAAGTTTAAGTCCTAAACAAATTAGGACAATGTATGTAACCTATTATTATTCCCTATCTGAGAAGGACACTTAGCATAAAGTAAGATGTCTTTGCTATCACTTCAATTTCCATTTTTCATTGCACCAAATTAAAGTTTGTGGTTGACTAATTTGTTCTCTTTCATTTCGTTTATAAATTCTAAGCTCTTTTGCATCAATTGTCCTCTGCTTGTCTGAAGTTGTCCTTGACGTAGAATGTGACTAATACTGCTCATATAAGTTTGGATTCAACTTCTAAAATTTAGCTTCTAAAATCTAAGTGCTATCAGAAATTTGATCTTTCTTTCCACTTGACAAGAAATTGTCAATACCCACCAGCTCTTATGGATACAATATAACATCCTTTATCTCCTCTTTAATATGAGGAATGGTTGGAATTCTCACAGTGCAATAGGGGATCATCATGTCCACAATAAATAGTTAAGTTTGCAACTTTAAAGATAAGATTATTCCCATGTCACTTGGTACTTCCAAAACATAATCATTAGCACTTATCTTCTTGAGGATCTTATAAGATCCACCACTCTGTTAATGAAGTTTCGTATATTTTACTTTCAAAAAATGTTCTGGACGAATCCTTACCATCACCATATTCTCTTCATTGAATTCCATCAATTGATAATATTGATTAGCACGTTCTTTATAAGTTAAGTTGCTAATTGTTATCTTTCTTCGTAACTCATTAAAGATATCTGTCATATGTTGTGCAAAAGCTTCAGATTCATCACTGACTCGTGTTTTTTGTGCTAAAAGAACCAAATCAGTAGGTTTCATTGGTTGAACTCCCAAAACCATCTCAAAAGGACTCTTATTAGTTGATCTATTTATAGAAATTGTTGTATGCAAATTCTGCCATAGGAGGAATTAGGTCTTAATCTTTCACATTGTGTTTAACTAAACATCTTAACAAATCTCCTATGCTTCTATTCACTACCTCAGTTTGTCCATTGGTTTGGGGATGGAAAGAACTAGAAAATTGAAGCTTAGTGTTCAATATTTTCTATGGAGTTCTCTAAAAATAACTCATAACTTCACATTACGCTTAGAGATGATTGTTAAACGTAATTTATGGAGATGTGCAACCTCTTTGAAGAATAGTTTAGTAGTGTGGAGAACATCATAAGTCTCGACCATTATATTTGTAGATGGTTTCATAACAAAACCACATGGCTTCTCTATTGCATAGGCATCAAGAACATACATATTGTTGCTTCGTATAGTCAAATATGTTAACTTTTTGTCATTACTAAATTTTGACTTTACAAGTTATATCTTCTCATTTATTCCTATGTATCTAGTTAATCTTTTCATCCCCCTGTTTTATTATTTTAGCTCGCTGTCATATTCCTTCAGGCTGTTGCCCTGTTGTTTCAATCTGTTCTTGTGTTTTGATTTGTTTTTCAAGGCTTTTAGCCTATTTTTTAGGTGTTTTAGCTCATTTTTAGGCATTCTAGCTTGTAGTTTAAGAGTTTCAACTTGTTGTTCAATTGTTTCAGCTTTAGGGGTTTGTGAAAGAATCCATTTGGTTATGTTTTTCTTCATCTTTACCACTTTGATCATCTCCTGCTGTCAAACTCTCGGTGTCACCGAGTACTTGAGCACCTTCTAAAAGTAGGTTCAAAGATTCGAATTGATTAGTTGACAGAGAGGTGCCAACAATCACACCACTTAGAACAAACATTTTCTTTAAGGTAGTGCATGCTAAATTTGAGTAATCAAAATTAGTACATAATTTTTAAGGAAAGATTTTCATTTGAGTTGCATGCTATTGATCAATATTGTTCCCTTCGTCTTGCTTATTACCACCTTCTCCGTGTTTAGCATCAAGTATAGGTTGTTGGTTTGCATAATTTGTAGGGGTTTTGACTTTTAGGGAATGTATGTCAAGGCTATCTAGCGTCTCCAAAAATTGTCGAACATGTTTTCATATGGGAATTGAATTGTTAAATGTAAGTTGGTTTTTGGAGCACATTGTGACCGAGGATTATTGATGCCCAATTTTTTTGCAATATTCAGAAGCATTTCATCTTAATTTAGGTCGTTGAATATTCTTCTATATGTCTTTCCACCATTGTGAACCTAAATTGTGATACCAAATTGTTGTAGGACAAATGGAAGAAATATTAACTAGTGGCTAAACTTACAAAATGTGACAAATAAGGTTGATATTAAATTGCTGGTATATCAAGTATCAGGTTTGGATTTTAGGTTGGAACGTTGAAATTCCAGATTTGATATAGTTGGGTTTTTAGGGTTTGATTGCTGAAAATTTAGGCTAGGTTTTTAGGGTTTATAATATGGCTTTGATATGGCTATAATCTAAGGTTTTGGTTAATGGAACTTTAGGTTGGACTTACTAAAATTTAGTGAGGAACACAAACAATTGAGGGTACGAAACTAGGAATCAGTCTAAAAATCACTCTTAGAAAAAGCATTGCACCTTTTAGTTGAAACTCAAATTTGTAAAAAAATATAGGATAGCTTGTTGAGTACACTCATGTTTATAATTCTTAAAATCTTTATTTTAGTAGGAAAAGATTCTAAAATATCCAAAATTGAATTTTATCCTAAAAAGGATTCTTTATTTTTAAATAGTTTGAATCCTAAACAGAGATGACAATGGTTGGGCCCGACCCAAAGTCCATGGGCTTGACCCCAGTTTATCAAGCTTTGCGCTGAGCTTAGACTTTTTTCCCCCTCATTTTCAAGCTTCGGGTTGCTAGAGCCCGAGTTGGCTTGAAGCTGAATATGTTCAGTAAAACGATGTCGTTTTGAGTAAAATGACATTGTTTTCAAATTTTAAATTAAAAAGAAATTAAACAGGCTTGGCTAAAGCCCGATCATGCTTCGAGATGGGCCCACGTTTGAAAATAAATTTTCGAGTGCTCAAGCCCGACCCAGTGCCAAACCTAGTCCTAAACAAACTAGGACAATATATCTAACTTATTATTGTTCCCTATCTAATAAGCAAAACTTAAGTTGTCCTCGCTGTCAATTCAATACCCATTCTTCATCCCACCAAATTGAAACTTCTGGTTGATTAATTTTCCCTCTTTTAAACTCTAAGTTCTTATGCATTAGGGGAGAATGTTTATATTCAATTGATTTGTTCTTTAAAAACAATTCTCTTTATGTTTGTTAAAATTGAACCATAATTACCCTCTATTGTAGTCTGGATAGGAGACATTATTCCTTAATTGTCTTTTCCCACAAATGAAGTGATCCTAGTCATGAACACAAGTCTAGTGCACAAACTTTTATTTAGAAAACTTTATTATGAAATTAAAGAAGAGATGAAAAATCATACATTAGTTATTGACATTGTAAGACATTGATTTGTATTAATGTTTTGAAATTCCTGCGACTAATTGCTTTTTATGGTTTTATGCATACGATATGGATTTTGACACGGTGATTGATGTTAGTGTTTTTTATGCTATAGTCTCCATACTTTGTAATGCTGAAGATAGGTTTCCAATACCATTTTTCTTGTGATACTTTGAAACATCTAATTGTTTGATATCTATTGTTGATATTCAAATTTGTTCAAGTTAAGTGATTTGTCTACATTATTATTGTGAATGCTACATTCAGTTTATTGAAGGGTAAAGCGCGTTGTGGTTTTTCATCATTGATTTATCATTTATATTTATTAAATTTCTAATGAGTGCTTCATTAATATGATAGTTCTCTGAATCAATGGGAGGCGAAAGCTTGTAGGGAGCAGATTAGGAATGCCTGAATGTGGTTCAGGATCTCCTTTCATAGTAAATGCTGAGGTTGATTCCATGGGAGGGGTTGTTGAAGATGGAGCTGGTATTGGTATCAAAACCTCTCCGCGCAATGCGGCAATTGAAAAAGCTCAGTCAGAGCTTAGGTAATATTCATATCTTGTTGTGTTCATTATTGCTCTGTAGTTTCCATGCCTCTTGCCAGTATTATGGAATTTGTGTTCACCTTTATGTCTTGATAAAGAAAAATATTATTTGATGTAAACAGGCAGGAGTATGATATTCGAGAGGAAAGGCGTAGAGAGCTAGAATTTCTAGAAAAAGTATGCTCTTCGTTCCTCTTCTTGACAATTTCAATAGTATTTGTTGGTGATAACTATATAATTTTCCTTACCTGCAGGGTGGCAATCCTTTAGACTTCAAATTTGGGAATGCAGCTTCAGTTAGTGTCCAATCTACATCACTGACTGACCATCAAGCTGAGCATATTGTAACTAGGTATATTCATTTTTGCTGTTGAGTCTTATGGATTATAGTTGACAAAAGCATAATTGAACAAAAGAAAATTCACCTGTTCTATTTCCTTGTGTCATGGTTTTAATGCAGTGAAGCTAAAGGTAGTTTTGCTCTAACTGCGTCACCTCATGGAGACTCTGTTGAAAGTAGCGGTAGACCATTGGTGCCTGCACTTTGTGAACCAAATAGTGCTGATAACTTCAATGGTGACAATTCATTAGTTGAACATGATAGGAAACCTAAGCATTTTAATAGAAGGAATAGTGTTGCACCATCAGAACAGTCTTCTCAGATGGATGGGACTCCAAATGTGAAGGAATCAGAAGATTCTGCTATTGTTCATTCATACATTAGGAGGAATAGATCTAGACCAAGTCGTGATGGAACTAGATTAAGTTCAACAGATGTTGTTCAAAGTTCTGGTGGGCATGGATTATCCTTACAAGTTCTTGCTGGTTCAAGGGAGTCCAAGGGGTTGAAATCTGAAACAAACAATTGTAAGGACCAAAGTATTTCATCTGCTTCTAACCTGAAAACTGCAACCTCAAACGATGATGTGGTACCTCAGGTGGAGATTCTCAAAACGCAGTCCAACAAGGAGCTTAGTGGTATACAAGCTTTGGAAATCAAAGTTGAGTCACCTAAAAGTAGTCTGCCTGAAGGGTTAGATGTTACGGAGTCCAACATTACAAGGGATAAGCCATACCATCAAGATTCAAAAGTTGAGACTCTCATTGATATTGCTTGTGGGGAAAATAACTTTGTTGGAGGAAAGGAACTGGTAAATGCAGGTGTTTCTGGATGTCCTGCAGTTACAGGGAAAAATGAGAATGAAACTACTTCTGCTCATATGAATGGGTTTAGTGACTCAAAAAGAGATTGCAATGAGGGTCAAAATGGTATCCCAATAAAGGGATTAGATTCAGAGTCTTCTTGCACCCAAAGCAGCCTTGGTCTAGATGTGAATCATGACAGTGATTTGCTTATTACCGGTAAAAATGATGATGCAAATGGGGTCAGAAGACAAACTTTAGAATTTGATGGAACACAAAATTTAGCTGTTGATAAAATGGGAAATGAACAAAATGACGCTAAACCTGTTGAGGATGACAATGCTGTCAATCACAACAATATTGCTGTACATGAAAACCACTCTAGCAACAGTTCTGTGGTCAAAATTGAGGAAGAAATGCAAATCACTTCTGACCTGAAAAATGATGTGAACTGCCCAAACAATGATGAAGTGGAGCAAAAGGTTTACATTAGATCTGAGACTGATAAAGAAGTGGGCAATGAATTGGGTGATGATTCTAATCCCAAAAGAGATTGTTGTGGTGGAATTCAATTGGCATTGGATTGTTCTGAACTTCATGTACTTGCGCCTACCCAGCTAGACAAAAGTTCCTCTGTTCCTGAATCATTGTCTTGTTCTGGTAATGAATTAAAACTGGTAGATAGGGCCTGTGAAGATTCAATTTTGGAAGAGGCAAGAATTATAGAGGTTGTTATCTGATATTCCCAATGATTTGTGATTTGAATGTGAAATATAGATGGAAATGTATTTCCTCCTTCACTTAATTTTGAACATTACCATGATATTGCAAACAGGCTAAGCGTCAGAGGATTGCTGAGTTGTCAATCGGTACTACACCTTTAGAAGGTTGTAGGAAATCTCACTGGGACTTCGTTCTTGAAGAAATGGCATGGTTGGCAAATGATTTTGCCCAGGTGTGACTATGTTGATGTATATCCATTTCAAAAATTTGATGAAGTCGCCTTTTCTGTTCTCCCTAGAAATCATTCCCTCAGAAAATAAATATTCTATATTTTAAGATAGCAGCTTGATGGTAAGTTTTATCCACTACATTTGTCAACATTTATTTTGCGCTTATAGGAGCGTCTTTGGAAGACAACTGCTGCTGCTCAAATTTGTCGAAGGGTTGCTTTTACTTTACAGTTGAGAGCACAAAATCAACAGCTGGAGCTAAAAAAGGTTGCTTACACTCTGGCAAAGGCTGTCATGCAGTTCTGGCATTCAGTGGAGTTGGTTACAAATAGTGACGATAATGGGGGTGTTGTAAAACATTGGGAGCATGATTCTAGGAGGTTTGATGCGAAGGAATTGTCCGAGGACAAGATTGGAGGACCTCATCAGGTGCTAGTCAGTTTTGGTTTAGAATTTGATTACAGAATTTTTTTTGCTTATATCTGTCTAATCAAGTAGCTGTATGTTTATTTTTTGTCCCACATAGCAGAAATAATTATTCTTTCATTAGATTAATATCTACATTCCATTGCTACCTCTGTGTGGGAGGAAACTATTCACTCTAATGCAAGACATCATATACTGAATGAATATTTGCGCCATATATGTGTGCTTTAGATAGTTCTTCTTTAGATACATTAAGAGATGGGCTTAAAGAGTCATTTGTTCTGTACCTTACCTGGCTTGTCGGAATTTATAGCAATTAAAGCTTATATTGTACAACTTACAGATGTTCCAAAACACCTTGTTTTTTGCAGGAAAAATGCAAAAAATTAATACAAATTCCAACTAAAAATTTTGCTCATGCGATTCGGGAATATGCTGTGAGGTTCTTAAAATGTCACAGCCCTCCAGTTCCTTCTGTGCAAGCTGAAGCCCCCGCAACTCCTGATAGGGTTGCTGATTTGGGAATTATGGAAGTTTCATGGGATGATCAGTTTACAGAAGTATGAATTTCCATATGGCTATTAAACTATGAATTTCCATATGGCTCTTATAAGTTTAATTTGCTATTTATAGTTGTTAAGTACTTGGTTAAATTATTCAGTTGCACAATTTTTATAAATGATTGAAGATTTCCTTTTTGTTTCTTGTACTTGGCAGGAAAGCCTTTTCTATGCAGTACCTGCAGGCGCAATGGAGACCTACAGATCCTCCATTGAATCTCATTTGTCACACTGCGAGGTGAAAAAAGTTCTCTTCAGTTTCTGCATTTACTAATTTAATGAGCTTTAAGTTCCAGAAAAGAATTTAAAACTAATTATATTGGAGAATGATTTTGAGTCAAATTGTGCTACTTTCATATAACATACATTTACACAAATTTGTCTGCAAAATGAAGAGAAACCTAGAAGTTTATGATTGCAACAATTAGCATTCAATATTTTCATTTAATAATCAGTCTTGATTGATGTGAGCAACTGTTGTAACTTGCAACTGTCGATTCCCTTGTTTTTGTCCTTTTTGTGTCTGGATTATTTTCTTTCAGAAAACTGGTAGTAGCATGCAGGAGGAAGTTGACACTTCTATGTGTGATGGAGCAGCAGGTAACATTGAACAATATTCTTGTTGACACATCCCTTTTTGCTTATTTTCATGGATTTTACAAGTTCATTTCTAAAATTCAGATTTTGGACATCATGAGAATGCATATGACGAGGACGAAGGAGAGACAAGCACTTATTACTTACATGGAAGCTTTGAAGGTAGCAAATCAACTAAACATGACCGGAAGAAACATAAAAGGCTTATGAAGTCATACTCCTCAAGATCATATGATTTGGGAGCAGAGTTACCTTATGGTCATAATTCAGTTGGTTGTCAACAAAATAATTTAATGGGGAAAAGGCCGAGCAGTACATTGCATGTTGGACCAGTTCCACCAAAACGTATGCGCACTGCTTCTAGGCAGAGGTTTATAATTCCTTTTGGTGCTGGAGCGCCTGGGGTTGGACAGACTCCAGCAAAAACAGATGCATCAAGTGGAGATACTAGTTCTTTTCAGGAGGATCAGAGTACTTTGCATGGTGGATGCCAAATCCTGAAAAGCATGGAGGTTGAGTCGTTTGGAGAGTTTGAAAAGCGAGTTCCCCACAACAGCACTGAAGCATCAACGAAGCCAAAAAAGAAGAAGGCAAAGAATCTGGTACATTAACAGTTGTCCAATTTCAACAATTGTTTGGATTTTATTCAACCTAGGTGCATTCTTCTTTGTCCTTGATTGGATAACTTGTTTAGATGCTTGATTCATGGTTGCAGGGATCTGCGTACGAGCAGGGTCGGCAGCTGGAATCTATTGTTCACAGTGAGCAGGTGAGGAACTTGTTTTCCTTTTATCTCTGTTCTTCTGAAAATATGGATGTGATTACTTCATATGTCATACGTAAATACCATGTGGAAATTCAAATCTGATTTATCTCGTCTTTTTTGTCTTCTGACCTCATATGCACCTGCATATGTTCATTATAATACCCATTGATCATTCTCTTTGTTGCCAATTCCTGTGAAGTTTCCACACTCAATTGAAGATCTCGAACAATTTCTTTCTTTTTTTGCTTGTTTGTTTTTGCAAGTTAGAAGTATATTAGTTTTTGAGTTTGCATGTCTCAAGCACATAAGAATTGTTATGGTAAGTGAGGCAAGCTCTTTATATTTCCAATTATGATATCATTTAGATGCACATACGTATAATACTGATTATCGGAGTGCGTGAAGTAAACTTTGTACCCACGGAAACAGTGGTTTGTCAATCTTCAAAGTTAAAAAGTGTAATTGGGATGAAGAGAGTGGAAGCATTTCCCCTTTTAAATTATGCTGAGGCATGTTTGAAGCTAATGTGCTGGGTGCAACTTCATCTGGGCCTTTTTTGTGGCTGACTTTATCATCATAGACTTTAGGTTTGCAATTTTTTGTTCTCCACACTTTTTCAAATTTATTTCAATTTGGTTAAAATGCATATGATTAGCCAATAGAAGCTATTATCATGATGCCCTGCCCTTATAGAAATGGAAAATCAATGGATAATAATGATAGTTTTGGTAACAAAAACCCCGAGTCATGCAAAAATAAGGTAGACAACTTTTATGTTAGCTTAGTAAACTTTCCTTTAGGTACAGATTGGAAAGGGAATCAGTCAGGGTACTTCAAAATTCAAAACATATTTTGTTGGGAAGGGGTGTATCATTGAACATATATAGTTACCTGAATCTTCAGGCTTCCATTGTGTCTAAGAATTATTTGTCTTGGTTGTTTTGGACATGGAGTCACTGAAAAGACCTTGCAGTTCCCTTAAATATTCATTACTGTACTCTTGGGTGTTTCCTATCTGAAACTTCTAGGCAGACAGGGCTGCCGATTTCCTTTTAGAATCAACGGGATGAGTGCTCTGATAAAGTGCTTTTTATTTTCTCTGACTACATGACATCAAACGTTTGAATACCTAGTGGAGGCAGCTCTGCATTTTTCTTTGCTTGTCCAACATCTTCTTAATCAAATTGGCGTGAAATAAGCTTTAGCATAACAAAAGTTGTTAATATTTGTGATGGTGTTCTTTAAATTGCAGAGGGATAATTTGAAAAAGAGGCTAGATGGTCATCAATTTGAATCTGATGGAACCAGTGGTAAAATCCTTTACTTTTCCATATTGGAGTTTTGTTTTTAACTTTTCCATATTGAGTTTTTCTCCTGTAGTTATCAATCAAGTAATTTTATGTTGTTGGGTTCAAAGATGATACAAGCTTGGGAACCATCCCACCCTCCGTTTTCTTAACTGTTATGTACTTTGGTAGGGGTTAACTTGACTCTTATGGCCTTATTACTGTGTTTGTTTGGTTGTGATTGAATAAATGATCCTTACTATAAATAATTATGCTTTTACATTCTTAAGGGATTGGATATTTGATGCCAATTAACGAACTCTTCTGTCAGAGGATTCATCTCATACTTGACAACTGCAGAGAGGGTGAAAGTTTATGCTCTCAACTTTTATTCCTTGGAAATTTACATCAATCTTATCTCTGGGCTGTTCATCTGAATGATAGTCTTACCCTGGTTTATTTTTAGTTTTGATAATCTCCTATGTCCCAGTATATCACAGACTACATGAATGTCATCACCATCTTCTTTTTTTCTTCACTCTCCTAAAATTTTCTAATTTTACCTTCATGTTTTTAATACTTCCAATTGTTTCTGTTTTAGGTTTGCATGGACAACATGCTGCAAAGAAGCCAAAAGTAATGAAGCAATCACTTGAAAATTCCTTCGACAACATGGCTCCAATAACTGGATCTGTCCCTTCTCCTGCTACTTCTCAAATGAGTAATATGTCCAACCACAAGTTCATGAAACTTATTGGCCGGGAGAGGGGCAAAAAAGCCAAAACACTGAAGGTAGTCTTTTGTATTCTGGTAGCTAATACTTTATTCAACTTGCTTATTTTCCTTTGGTCATATTCTTTCCATGAGGTTGAGCATTTTAACTTCTGTTCAGATATCCGTGGGGCAGCCAGGTTCAGGAAGCCCGTGGTCACCTTTTGAAGACCAGGTCATTTTGCTATCTGCATATTTTCCATATTGTTGGTCTTTGATTGTAGAAATATATTTATGGATTACTTGGTTTTGCTATCTCAGGCACTTGTTGTGCTTGTACATGATATGGGTCCTAACTGGGAACTTGTTAGTGATGCAATCAACAGCACCCTTCAGTTTAAGGTAAATAGTATGCGTTTTAACTTCCATGATAGTTGACTAATTATGTGGAATACTGATAGGTCTCTAGTAATAGTTACTGACTACTTATTCTACTGTATTATCAAAACACCCAGTACAACCACCACTCTTTAAGAGAATAACAGAGAATCCTTAGATACTAAACCAGAAACAAGAAGGATATAGCAGTAACCAAAAAAAATAGCAAAGACACACTTGCAGTCCTCTCCTGAAATGAACCATCGGAAGAATGCAGCACCTCCCCTGGTTAGCTTTCGAGAGGCTAACCACTCTCCCACAACCTCTCTGTATCTTTTTCCTTGCCTTCCTCTTACTACTTTCCACACAAATACCCCACTCACTCCTGCATAGTGGGCCCTACTGCTACCAAGTTAGTTAGGATTGTCTCCTTTCTCCCCATGCAGCCCACCTTTCTGCCTTCTAGAATATACCTTCAACCCCACGTGCCCCTTCTTTCTTTTATAAAATTTCGTAATTATATCAAATACACCTGCTTGTAACTAGTGTTTATTTTTCAGTGCTGCAAGATTTTTTGAGTATATCTTCACTCCTATATCTGGCTGGTTTTCATGCATGGTGGAGCATATGATCGCATATATTCCATTCACAGTTTATTTCTTCCTTGGTATGTCCAGTGCATATTTCGCAAGCCTAAAGAATGCAAAGATCGGCACAAGGTATTGATTGATAAAGGTGCTGGTGACGGTGCTGACAGTGCAGAGGATTCAGGCTCTTCTCAGTCTTATCCTTCAACCTTGCCTGGCATTCCAAAGGCAAAAATTTGATATTCCTTTCAATTATTTTCCTTTTTTTCTCAAATGATGAACATGTATATGATGTGTCCACACCATTTTTCTCTTGGACTAATTTGCATTTATGTGTTTTTTCATACTGCTATCTTATGCAGGGTAGTGCTAGACAGTTGTTTCAGCGTTTGCAAGGGCCAATGGAAGAGGGTACACTCAAGTCCCATTTTGAAAAAATTATTATGATTGGAAAGAAGCAGCATTATAGGAAGAGTCAGGTTTGTTAATGATACTTTTGATTTTGGACCATGTGTATGACATCTTTTGGTCTATATTTGGAGCCTGATGAAAAAGTTAATACAATCTCTGGCAATACCTGTTTTACTCACTTCTTTGGCTATTTATACAAACTTGTGCATTATTGTATGTAACACTGAATGCATGTACATAAGGTTTTTTCCTTATTCGGTATTTTTTTTTCAATTATGCGGCTTGAGGTCTGGTTTTTTTTTTGTTTATTTCAACAGCATGTTTCTTGTGGCAGAGTACAAAGTTCTAAAAGATACCATGAGACAAAAATTTAGTAAACATGATGATTAGCAACATATAATTTCCTTCGGGCTAAAGCCTTTGAACCATCATAAGTTTGTTCTTTTTGGGCTGGCCTTTTTCTATTTCATGGTTATTTTTTATGATTTTTCGGACATTTGCATTTGCCAAAGAATGATGGTCAGGATCCTAAGCAACTGGCAGCGGTGCATAATTCTCATGTTGTTGCTCTTTCACAAGCTTGCCCAAATAACTTAAGTGGAGTTGTTTTGACGTAAGTATTCTGATTCAATCCATATTCATGTTTAGCCTTATTCAGCTTACCATTCATGTTTATAAGCTTTCTGCATCCATGTTTCAAGACTTCTTAGCATACACAACAATGGCTTTTCTCATGCAAGCAATTTAATGTCCAATTTTTATTTTTGGCTGAATGAAGGCCCCTTGATCTATCTGATGCAAATACATCGAACCCAGATTCCCTTCCCCTTGGTTATCAAGGTTCTCAAGTTAGTGGTTTAGCAATGCCAAATCAAGGATCAGTGTCATCAATGCTTCCTACTTCTGGTGCAAATTCCCCTATACAAGGATCCCCTGGTATTGTCCTCGGCAATAGTTCACCAATGCAATCTGGTGCAGTCAATACCCCTGGCAGGTTGTATGTTGCTCTAAGGCTTCCTTGTTTTCATATGCTGATTAATTATTCTAATATGATTATGATACTAACTCTTAGGGATGGGCGATACAATGTTGGAAGACCTTTACCTGTTGATGAGCAACAGAGAACGCCACATTACAATCAATTGTTATCCAATAGAAATTTACAGCAGTCAAACTTGCCTGCCTCTGGCTCTCTTCCTGGAGCTGATCGTGGTGTTTGTGTAGTTCCTGGTGGAAATGGTTCTGGCATGATGCCTGGAATGAACCGAAGCATGCCCATATCAAGGCCAGGCTTTCCGGCAGTACATTCATCACCTCTGATCAACTCTGGAAGTATGCTTTCTTCCAGTATGGTTGGGATGTCGAGTCCTGTAAATGTGCACCAGTCTGGTCAAGGAAATTCGCTCAGACCCCGAGAAACTTTGCACGTTACAAGAGTAAGTCTTCTTTCACTGAACTGCATACATCTGGTTGCAAGTACATTTCTGCAAATATCTGCCTTTGTATTTATGCCGTCCTTGACTAATCTTAGTTAAGTATTGGAATCTACAGTACCTTTTTTAAGTTTTCTAGTGATCCTCTGACTGTTGTGCTGGTGTTGGCAAGTATTGCTTATTTTCAAAGTTTAAACTTTCCTCTTAGTTCAATGTAAAACAAGGAATCATGTATTGTTGACAGTGGGATGGCTTTGAGATGATTTCTTGTGTGAACTGAGGTTGAAGGACAGTTGTCTTTCACTGATTTCACTGGTTGGAAAGTGGTTTTATAATTCTTATGCTGTCTCCTGTGGTTAAGATTTTAAGTGTAGCTATAGGGAAGTATCAAATTTGCAATGGGCCTACGGCCCATCACGAGGAGGAAAGTTAGACTACACACAAGCCCAAGTGAGGTTCCACCGTATAACCAATTGGCAATAGTTGGAGTAGCCCACTAGACTTACATGTTAGTCTTCTTTCTTCTTTTTCTTCGACGTGGGCCACTCACATATGGGTATTCTCAATACTACCCCTCACATGGGAGTCCCTTTTTACTTGGGCAATTTGTAGCGGTACCTAGACAATGGTTAGTAGGGCTAGGCTTTTGATTGAAGTCAAATAGGCCCCCTTCTCGAGCAAACAATACTGCTGGGCTACTTGTTCCATGCAAACTTCAAATCCTTCTCCAGTTGCTTAAATGATGGGCTTCCTTTTGGGGCAAACAATAGGTCAAGATCTTCATTAGCTTTGATATCATGTCAAATTTGCAATGTGCCTAATGGCCTAAATGAGGAGGAAAGTTAGATCATACACAAGCCCAAGTGAGATTCCATCTTATAAGCAATTGACAATAGGTGGAGTAACCCACTAGGCTTAGATGTTAGTTTTCTTTCTTCTCTTTCTTCGATATGAGACACTCACATGTGAGTATTCTCAACAGGAAGTGTGCATTGACATCAAGATTCTTTTCAATTCCTAGATGTGCTTTGATATTGCCAACCTACATATTAAATATGCACCTTCGTGCAGTCTCTGTGTATTAGTATTTCATCATATGAAAAAAGTGTTTATTTTTCATAGCATGGCCACAATCCTGAGCATCATAGGTCAATGATAATGCTAGAGCTTCAAATGCAGGTCCCACAATCTCTCTTTTTGCTAATCAGATGACTCCACCTGTGCAGACATATCCAGGTCATTCACAACAGCAGAATCAAATATCTTCACAGCAGTCTAATGTACTTGGCAATCATCTTCCTCATCCTCAGGGTCCGAATCATGGTACAGGATCACCACAGCAAGCATATGCAATTCGCTTATCTAAGGAAAGGCAAATGCAGCAGCGGCATTTGCAGCAGCAACAATTTGCTAACTCTAATGCATTGATGTCCCATGCTCAACCTCAGTCTCAACCACCCATATCATCATCTATGCAAAATAGTTCCCATATTCAGCTTCCCAATTCACAGCAGCCAGTATCACTTGCTCCTTTGACATCATCTTCCCCAATAACTCAAGTATCTGTTCAACAGCAGAAACATAACTTGACACATCATGGGCTCAGTCGGAATTCTCAAACAGGTGTTGGTGGACTGACAAATCCGAGTAAGCAACGACAATGGCAGCCACAGCAGCAACAGCAATTTCATCAGCTAGACCGGCAACATCCTCATCAACGACAACATTCACAATCTTCACAGCAGCCCAAAATTTTAAAGGGAATGGGCAGAGGGAATATGATGGTGCATCAGAACCTTTCCATCGACCATTCTCATTCCAATGGCCTTGCTATGCCAGCAGGAAATCAAGGTGCTGAAAAGGGAGAACAAATGATGCATTTGATGCAGGGTCAAGGGTTGTATTCTGGAACTAACTTAGGTCCGATTCAACCTTCTAAACCATTGCTTCCATCTCAAACCTCAAACAATTCCCAACCACAACAGAAGGTCTTTTCTGGTGCAACACCCCCTCCTCAGCCCTCAAAACAGCTTCAGCAGATACCTTCTCATTCTGATGGTACTCAAGCATCAGTAACAATGGCCACCAATGCAGCCAATAATCAAGCTGTTCCCACACAATTAATGGCTTCTAATCACCAGCATCAGCAACAACAGCTGTCAATGCAGCCTCATCAAAAGCAAATTAATCAAGCCCAGTCAAACGTCCAGAGGATACTTCAACAAAATCGTCAGGTTAATTTTGATCTGCCAGCAAAAGCTCAAACTGATAAAGTTCATATGGACCAGCAATCCTTGCAGAATATTTCACAGCTGCCTTCAAGGACAAGTTCCTTGTGCAATGATTCTGCTACCACTACACCACTTTCTACTGCCATTCCTCCCTGGAAGTCATCAGAACCCTTGTATGATAATGGTGTGTCAAATCCAGCATCTCAAGTGGGTTCTAGTGGGAGTCCATCTCTGACAAATTCAGTTGGGACTGAGCCTGTCACCCAAGGTTTAGGCCAAAGACAGTCATTGGGCACTTTTGGGCAACATGGGCACAGTGCTGCAACACTATGGCAGCAGCAGCAGCCATCAAACCATTCAACAATTCCTCCACAACCATCTCAACATGTGTTCCAGTCACAAGAGCAACAATTACCACAAGAATCGAAATCACAACCAGCACAACTGCCACTACAACAGCAGTCCCAGCAGCAGAAATTGCACCCTCAATCAGCACAAGGAAATTTGTATGTGAGGCCTTCCAATTCATAGCTGGAATGAAAGAGTCTTTGTGGATTGAGCAGGCCTGGGAGCAGTCGGTGATTACTTGGATTGGGTATATATGCCTTTGTAAGCAGCAGTGTACAGGTATACTTGGTTGCTTTGGCCTGTCCTTTTACCCCTGTTATACCAGGTTAACTGCAAATTCTAAGCAACAGATTAGATTGAGATTGCATGCTCATGAATATCTAATTCTGTCTTAGTCTCCTTGGCCATTATATTTAGTCACTCCACGAATATTATGGTGTTCATGTTTGTAGCAAATGCCAAGTTTTCCTGACTGAAGAGTATTCCTTTTATTTGCTGGAGAGATTTAACATAGTTTGTCTGACAAATTACATGTTCCAATCCTTAGTCAGTTGGATACATCCACGTGTGAACTGTTAGGAAATATTTCCTTCCTGCCCACTTTAGATTATTTCATCGTTCCCGACTTTGCATTGTGTTCTGCATGTGTTTCCCAATGTGAGTTGAATGTAAAAATGGATTCTTTTTGCAGATGAAGGTGGTTATCTCACAAGGGCATTAAAAGAAGTGATTCTTATTTTTAGGTCCTGTAAAGTACAACAACCAAAAAGTGTACGGGCCTATTTCGTCTTTTTTTTTTCTGTTAATTTGGGGAAATCATGTATATTACCACTGATTCAGAGGTTTGGGAAGGTAGAGACGTATAGAGATATTTGTACAGGGTCTCATCTCTACATTTCTTGTACTTTACGTTGTACCCGGTTTCCCTGCCTGCCTGTGCAGAGGGGCCTTTCTTTTCGCGCCCCACTAGGTTAGCGCATCATGTATTTGTTAACACTTTCAGTTTAAGTTAGTGGTATCATTTTATGGCAAAGGCTTTGTGAATATGTGATGTCCTCTTTGCACATCCATCCTCATTTAACATCATGAAATTTATCATTGTAACACGTGACGTCTCTGAAGTTTCAGAATGCAACGGGCCTTGATAGCTGGTTCGATTCATTGTGTCTATATTTTTGGTGGTGTTAACTTGTAGAAGTTTTGACGTGTAAGTATACTTTTCATCCCTGCTGATGGATCAAATTGAAGGTTCTGGAATCCTATTATTTGATAATGGATCAAATTGAAGGATCTGGAATCCTATTATTTGATAATTTTGTATTATTGTATTCATTAATGTGTTTCTTGTCATTGTTTTTATTGTTACATTCTAGATTTTTTAAATGTTGTGACATTATTAATTGTGACTTATTTTAGTGCAAATAGTATATTGTTTTAGAGATTTCCTCCTTAAATATACGTTTTAGTTGATTCGTGAAGAATTTTTTACATTCTTCAAGGTTTTAATCATATGAAAAAAAAAGGCTAAAATCAAGTTTACAACCTTAATCATCCACCTTTTTGTTGTGGGTAGAATATCACTTCATAATATGGTTTAAGTCTCTTCCATCAATACTTGAAACCTTGCTCCGTTTAATTTTGAATTGTGTGTGCACCATTAGTATCAAACCTTCTTGTAATATATTGTTTAAAAGAAGAAAGTAACCAAGATTGGGTTAAGACACTTGTCGGAAATGTTTTCATTAAATGGGAATACCTAATACTCCCCTTTAAGATCTGATAGAAAAGGATAGGTCCTAAAATTCTCGCAGACCAAGAGTTCAATCACCATCTTTTTCATCATATTAATTTTGCATTCCTACCAAAATGATGTATTGTAGTGTAATAGCAACTCGGCTAGAGTTCTCCAATGGATGTCATTGCATAAGTTACGCGATATGGTTTTTTATAAAATGTACAAGGGGATATCCTTTGATGCGAGAAATAATACTAGCTATGAGGAGAATATATCAAATTCTGCAAGTCTTGTGACGTGGTTAATAGAAAACATGAAGCTGGGAAAAAGAACTAATGTGGAATCTCATGCCCGTGAGAACCTTGATTCATCTTTTGCTTTTGGTGGGGAACCAATTCAAAGTGGTCTCCTTGTATATTATCTTGAATTTGAGGATTATGAGTAATAATGGATAAGTACATATGACCTTTATCGATTTGGAGAAGGCGTATGATAGGGTTCCTCGGGAAATCTTATGGAGGTGCTTGGAGGCAAAGGGAATCCACCCAATCTATACATGCGTTATTAGAGATATGTATGAAGGAGCAATGACTAGTGTAAGGACGATAGGGGGTGACACAGAAGCGTTCTCTATTGATATTGGCTTACACCAAAGCTCCGCGTTAAGCCCTTTTCTGTTTGCCTTAGTTTTAGATGAGCTTACTAATCATATCCAAGAAAAAGTACCTTGGTGTATGCTATTTGCTGAAGATATTGTCCTGGTAGATGAGACTAGGGCGGGGGTCAATTCCAAGCTAGAATGTTGGCGAGAGACATTAGAGTCAAAAGGCTTTACACTAAGCAGGTCTAAGACGAAGTACTTGGCAACTTTTCAGGAAGCTAGATGGTCCATGAGGCGGCGGTAAAAATTGGAACTGATGTCACACCACAAAAATAGAGCTTTAAATACCTCGGGTTTATCATCCAGAGAGATGGTAATATTGATGATGATATAGTCAATCGTATCCGAGTCGGGTTAAGCAAATGGCGAAGTGCATCAAGGGTCTTATGTGATAAAAAGATCCCTGTAAAGCTCAAAGGGAGGTTTTACAGAATGGTGATTAGACCAACTGTGTTATATGGGGCAAAGTGTTGGCCCGTCCGAAGTTAACATACAAGACAATCGTTAGTAGCAGAGATGCGTATGCTGCGGTAGATGTATGACATTACTAGGCGAGGTAAACTCCGTAATCGTGTGGTGTGAGACAGACTACAGGTGACCAGTATTGCCAACAAGATGAGAGAGAACAGGCTTCGGTAGTTTGGGCATATGAGCAGAAGGCACCCGGATGCTTCGGTAAGACGATGTGAGCAAATTATTCTTAGTGGCTACATGAGGAGAAAAGGCAGGCCATACAAGACGTGGAGGGAAGTAGTTAAGAAAGATATGTCAGAGTTAGCCC